>DWDV01002315.1:0-11754 GCA_018245615.1 Mimoniades ocyalus
GCTCTCTTGACGCTTACTTTGGGATCAGATGGCCGTGTGTGGAGATGTCCCGAGATATTATTATTATTATTATTACATATATTTCTCACACACATTTATCATACACGCCAGAATATTATATTTTCGCATAATCACAGAAACATAATACCTTTACTTTGTCTTTTATTTTTTTGTTCAAAAAATTAATTCGTTATAATAAACGAGTAGAGGATTTTTAAATAATGTGGTCTTATATGATTTATATTTATTTTATTCTTATAAATTGTTGAAAGTTACCTACAAAAGTTTTAGCTGCTGTCTACTGTTCCATCATGTAAAAGATTATTGACGAAGCAAAAACAATATTTTGCTTAAATAATAAAAATGTCATAAAAAACGTAACGTAACGTAAAAATACATATAAATAAATAATAAAAATGTCATAAAAAACGTAACTTCACGCCCGTAATCTTCAAACAGGTAGGAAGATGAGTGTAGTAAAGGTTTATTAAAATTATCTCATGAGAATTTAAATCTATTCAGAAGGTACCCAAGAACTAATGATCACTCACAAGTTTGTGATTGTGTCATTGGTTTATGTCAAGAACGTCATAAATATCAAATGCAGCTTCAACACGATTTGAAGTAATTCATATGTCAAGTGTTATTTAATTTATTCAAGCAATATAGCATTCCTCTGCAACATGAAACATAGTCGAAAAACAGTGATACTGATTTACGTTAATATCGCCAATATAGTCGATATTAATTAACTAAGTGATCCTACCGTACCCTTGAATTTATTACACAATTTAATAAACAATCGTTTCAAAACAAATGAAATCTCCTAATTAATATTTCTTCATAAACTACTTATAACATGTAGTATTGGTTATTTTTCTACTATTAAATAGTTTATACAGTCATATTTATGTCCAATTACTCTAAGAGGTTGCATATATGTACACTAAGGGATTACAAAAGTGAAGATATCAAATTAATTAACTGATAACAATATTTCTTCTGCGATTTCCACATAATAATAACCCTGTATTTAAGGTTGGGCGCTATTTGTTACGGGTTAATGTGGTGAAAAAAAATGTAAATTTTGGTTCTTATAACATATAATTATTATTACATGGAAGAAGAACATCTAGAAACTTAAAACTATAATAATAATAATAATTAGCCAAAAACCAAGCTACGACTATTCCAGGGATGTTTCAAAGATGATAGATAACAAAAACTGTTCTAATGAACCAATGTTGAATAAGTGATATTGAATTATTAAAATTTGAAATTGATGATTTGGCACAAATCAAAACGGCGTTTCTTTAGGCTACAACAAGAAAACACAACTTCGTTATATATAATATTCATTATAACTATATTATATAATGCAATTTAAAACATGCAACATAAATACAACATAAACGTGTCACCTACGAATTTGACGAGATTAAAAATGAAACATCACGCCTGTGACCCCCGAAGAGGTAAGCAAAGGAGTGTCGTATAACGTCACGTATCACCAGTTACGTTACGATGACGTTTCTTTGAAGAAAATTTTGAAAATGTGCATTCTACGATTGCTGCATAGTACGTAGTTGTGGGTTATATGCGTTTAGATATTACATTGCAAGTGAAACTTACTTTTTGCGATTCATCGGGGAAGCGGAGCGTTGACGCGCCAGGTGGTGCCAGTACGCCGTTTCACTGTATGGATTCAGTTTGACGGAGCTGCAATAATACAGAAAATAAATCTACATCTTCTTAAAAATTTTACCCAGCTTGATCAAAGGTTAAAAACGGAATGATGGTGAAGTTATAAATGTCCGAAACCAGTGTCAATGTATAACGAGAATGTTGAATATATAAGAAGCTCGTTATGTCTATATGGATATAGATATTTAAAACTATGCCCTCTACCTATTTGGTGTTATGACGGGTAATAATAATGTTATTAGAAATAAATAGTTTAATTCGATTTTAGTGATTTGGTTTTTTAGGGACATCCATAAATTACGTGACACGTTACCGGGGCGGAGGAGGTCCACGAAGTGTAACATTGTGTGACAAGGGGTGGTATGGGTCCTGAATTTCGTGACGTCACATTTCAAAATGTAACATATCTAAGTACCTATTATCGAGTTTATGAAGACATAATTTAAATAGATATAAAAATAATATGGAAACTTAAACAGGTCAGATGCTAGCTGATAGCGGTGTCAGAAGTCTCCGAAACCGGCGTGCGTTGTGGTGTGTGTGGTGGAATTGATGTATTTAGTGGTTTAGTGGAGTTGTGTATTTAGAATAAGAACGCGAGGTCTGCAAGGGCTGAGATATTTGGCACATTGTGCTCCCTATACTCACGTTATAACAATTATAACAACTTTGTACAATATTCATTATAACTATATTATATAATGCAACTTACCCCTTTTGTGCACAACACTAATTACATATAATATATATGATTCGTATTAGGCAAATTGTAAACGTTCAACCAAGTTTCAGGCCGAATTGCGTAAACGTTCCGCCGTCATTTTTTTATTTCACCTACCGCATCAAATATGTATTAATAAAAATCGAAAATGTACTACCTACTACTACATATTAAATGTAACATTTGCAATACTGTGTAATAATATCATAAAATTATTTATCTTATTTCTTTCTTTTATGAAAATGTCGTAATAAAATAAGTACCGCTATTTATAAGAAATAAAAAAATAAAATATTATAATATTAGGGATTCATCCCTTGAATGAACTTGAAATGCAATACAGACTAAAAATACAAGCTTAAGAGTTCATTATTTTAAGGTTATTGTAAATATTGGAAGTATTCAGGATTGGTTATATGTTAGGTATACAATTGATATACATTAAAATTGTGTCCTTATCTAATATACTTTATAGATTTTTTCATCTTTCAATCATCTGACACGAGTTACGAGCTGGCGTTTTTTCTGCTCTTTCACAGATACAAAATCGTTGTAGTTACTCACACGGGTGTATTAACAGGAGATGCAACTGCCGGTATTTCTGTAACAGTTCGGCCTCGAACGGTTGTCCTACGAAACTGACGCGGCTGAATTACGTTTTCAGCAACTCTGTAAAGCACACAAATTGTGCGTTTTACCAACATATTGGTCTTGCCGACAGATACCGCCAATAATGTTAAGGATTTGTATTCAATATGGACTTAAGAAATTGGGAATTATACGACGGATATGTTTATAAACTTTCGGCACTAACTCGTTCTTCGCGATATATTGAGAACAAACGTCTCGATTATTAAACCGATTGACAAGTTAACAAATACTTCTGTAAATTACCAACAATTTGTTCTACACCCTCCACTTATTTAGCGGTATTTGCGAGAACGTGAGACACATTTAGCGAACTATTCTATGAGCTCAAAGGCTACATCCAAAGCATGGGAAGCATGAAAAGGATGATGATTGACGAACTTTTATTAATAAGCATGAAACGAATTTGAACATTTAAAGTTATTAAAAAAAGATTTGATATAACAAATCTCTTTAAATATAATTTAATGAGAAATAGATATCATATCACAGATTTAATTACCCAATGAAACACGAGGTCACTAGTGTGCGCAGTAGTTTACATTGGGATATTAAACATGCAGATTTTTTACATACTAACATTTTTAGTGATTTATCTATGGGATGAAGGGTAACATTTATAAGAAAATCATTTAACACAATTAGCATTTTTGTATCTCACTTGAGTTCTACAATATTAGCAGTTACTCACACTTGCTGGAATATCGGTGGGTACATATTCGGTGAGACCGGAGGCATGTTTGTAAAATAACATTCGCACGGTCCTATGATACGTGGAAGGTTTCTGTAAATCAAAAGTTTGAATATCTACTTTCTGTAGAATATTATGCCGTGTAATTTTAAATGTTAAAATTAAATACACGTGGGCTTAACGTAGTGTTATTCCTGTACGTGGTTATAAATTTGATAATGACTTAAAGTCTGCAAAGCTATATATTTAGTATTGGTGACATAAACGCCCTGAGTGGTTTATATTAACTGAGACACTAACAAATTTTAATTATACGTGTTAAGTTTCTGCGAATTGGGCACAATTAATGTCACCTTCGTATAATGGTATACTATTTAAAAAAAATCAAATCTTACGTCAACCCAGAACAAGACAAGAAGCCCTTAGTAGGTTCTTATATTATTTTTTTTATATTTAGCGTATCAAAACGGTAGACAAAGTCTTATAGTAAGTGACCTTATAGTAAGTGGCCACCACCGCCTGTGAAAATCTGCAACACTAAGCTGTAACTGATGCATTATCTGCTATGGTAGATTGTTATCTCTGTGCGTTTCTCTAACACTAATTGTGCTGATGCATTATGTGGTATGATAGATCGTTATCTCTGCGCCTTTCTCGCAAAGCTCCATGTCGTAGTGTTCTAGAAAAACCATATATGGAAGTTTAATTCTCATTATACAACTGCGAATCAACGCGAAAACAAACAATTTGTTTGAAAACTACAATATTTATTTTAAAAGTGATAGTTTTTTTGCTATGAGTTAGGTTTTGTTATTTACATAATTAATAATTTGTGAGAAAAGTTTTATATCCACATTATTCCACACTATCCTGATTGTTATATTTATGCAGTCCTGGCTTTAACTCTGCGGTACTCAGACTGGAAATGAAATCGGACGAAGTACGATCCGGAGATGGAAGTTCGGCGATAATGGTTTCGGTCTGAACGTGTGTTGTAGGTCTTATAATATGTTCACATTTTATACAAATCATTTGTATTATATGAACATAGTGTATTTATTGGTCGGTACGCATGCATCAAGTTCAATTCGTAGTCTATATGTACGTATTGCAAGCATTATGTTCCATTCACTTATGATGTCAATATAGACGTAAGAGAAATAACAAGTGTGACGCCTTCAATTGAAAACTAGTATTTAATGAAATTATTTTAGAAAAGAAGTTGTACTTCGCATGCCGTTATCTTAAAAATGTGCTACGCCTAATATTTTTGTGTACTTCATTAATATTACATGTGTAGAAAAAAATACATTGAGGTATGCACGCGAATCATAAATTTATTTTTTACGTGGTACATGGCACTAAAAGTTTGCGGCGACCCAGGAACACACGGAAGGAGTTTCCACATCGCGTACATAGTCAATACGTAAACGCAGCTACACCATTAATTTAATTAAAAAAATAATAATAAAAACCAGAAATATGTTGCACTTGTTCATTTGGACATTGACATTGATTGATATTACTCTGTTTATACCGCAAGACTACATTACACTAGTACTTTCTGTACCTTACTATAGCGCGGACTTGCTATCTATGTTTAGGTTGGCGTCGGAAAAACGTTAGCTCGTAGCTCGATCCCAACATTCCATCCCATTAATACTCCAGTTACTAAATTACAGTCTCTCGCCATGGACAATATCTGATCCAACGTAAGGTTGTTGAAGGTAATATGTTTTATTTAAGCTTGTAGTACGTTTTATACGTTTGATAGGTGGTAGGATTTCCACCTAAAATTTTATCCGACTACAATTGTATACGGATGATTATATGTAATATCATGGGTTAAATTTAAATAAAATTGTATGAAATATTATACTACTCAATAAATTTCATAAATTTATGCATTTAATTTCTGACTACATTTATATGCATTGTTTGATTGATTTAAAATGTATGTACATAAAAAAATTACGCTTCTTAATATATTATTTATTAATCTGTCACGTATAATAAAATTAAATTTATTTTAAGTTACGCTTACGCTTTAAAAACTATTGGAGCTATACGCAATAAAAAAATTATAATTCAGCATCTAAATTATTCGAGTTATTAACCATTCAATTATAAGCACTGCCAGTTAGACTTCATACTAGATAGCGTATGGTGATATTAAATGTAGTAATTAACGACTATGCTTGTCGAGTAATATTTTAAATCTATTTGATATTAATAAACGTTAAAACGCTGAATAAATAAACAGTCACAGAATGGGTTTACTACACGGTAGCTTGGCTGTATATGTGCTTAACTGTTTTTTTCCAGAACCGCCTTGTTCCGTGGCTCTGGTAAATAGGTACAAGTGGAATTTATTATAAACGTCATTATTCCTTGTACTTCGCCATTAACTTTACAGGACGAATTCGCAGTGTTAGTTCGTAAAGTTCTTATAAAATCTTACCGTTCTGCCTGTTGGTATGCATCTGGTAGCCCCGCCTCAAGATCTTGGTTTTCTTTTGGGTCCTTCTTATCCCCCCTAATGGAAAATGTTACATTACTCTAAAATCAACCGTACTATGACTATCACTAACATTAAGTAAACAATTATAATAACACCATCTGAACTTTACAAATGTATTTTAGTTTTTCTATGTCTACGTTTATGTATTAAGGAGTGATAGCCTAGTGGTTTGAAACTCGACCTCTCTCTCCGGGAGCAAAGGTTCAAATTCTGGCGCGCACCTGGTATAAAGATGTGCGTTTTATAATTAAATTTCACTTGCATTAACGCTATCTTGACGAAACGGACACCTATTAGAGTTCTCATTAAAAAAAAACATCTTTAAGGTGTTTGAAGTTTGCCTACTCCCACTTGGCCAGCGTGGCAAGACTATGGCCCTAAATCTGTCATTCTGAGAGGAGACCCGTATTCCAACAGTGAAACCAGAATGCTTCGAAAAAAAATTAACCGAATTGTTTTGCCGTTGATTCACTGTTGAATGATTTATTATGGTACTACGAGCATATTAAAAATTTTCTAAATACGCTTACCTATTTTTAACCTTGTCGATGAAGCGTTTTACTTTCAACCCTGGCTTCTCAGACCTAAGAAACAATTTAGAATAACTAAAAAAATCCTTATTTTAGTATAGGAGCAGGCACTTGTCAAAGTACACTGCCACGTTTCACCAGTTACGTTGAGTCCCACTATGGAATAGGTGGTGAGCCTATTGCAATAAACTGGGCACATTTCCAGACTCCGAGCCACAATTATAAAATCTAAGTTACAAAAGTCTAGTAGTGCCAGACCCGGGATTTGAACTCAGGACCTCTCGATCGGCATTCGCGCTTGCAAGGAACACGACACACGAGGCAACGTCAGTGTTACTGTAATTGCATACATGTAATTAAAGACAAGCTTTTATCATCTTAAAAACTCATTGTGTCTCAAATCGTGTGCATATAAGTCATTATTCTGTGTATCTTTTAAATACAGTTGCTCTTATTTAAATCTTGTTATGCATTAAATGTGCTTAATTTTCAGATTTTTAGTTTTAGATTTTAAGTGAACATGTACCATTGGCTGGCCTGTTGGCTCTGTTTCCTGGTATACAATATGCATGTTGTTTGTGCCTCTTTGGGGTGAAACTTATCTTATTCCTTTGTATAATATACTCCTATTATAAATGTGTCAGTGATCACGTTGTTGGTGCGATTTTCAAATAAATAACTAATTTCTACTTACCCTTGTGACTTACGAGTTGATCTTGGTGGCACCGCCAACAAATTGCTGGACTGACGTGGGGCACTGTGGCTGTGTTGATCATTCCTGAACAAAACGTTTCATCATCATTGTCATCAGCGTCAGCATATTGCACTCCACGGCTGGACATATGCCTTCTATGAGGGCTTATACTTATAATTCCCATTCTCGGCACCGCCTACGCGGTTGGCCCTAATCGGCCAGGGCACTCAACAAAACGTTCGCAAATTATTAAAATATTTTATTGTTATTTACAATTTATAAAACAATTTAACGTACTCTAAACATATACTTTTTAGCCCGCCTATGGTGAGCTGAAGAGATTATTTAAATACTCGTAATATGATATTATTCAAAAAATCGATAACTCTTACCGCCCTGTTGATTGGCCGGAAGTCGACGGCATGTTAAAAGTCTCCTGGCGGCTCAGTGATGTTTCTTGTTCATCGGTCCTAAGTGAATAGTTGGTACACTTTAAAAAAGTATATTCAGTATAAAAATACATTTAAGTAAATATCCTTATGTACAACACATTTATTTTTAGTACTTTAATCACTTGTTTTTTCACTTTTATCACACTTAGTATGTTTATTTCAATAATTACCTGAATATTAGAACTTAACATTCGAATTTTATTAATCGAACTTACAGAATCGTAAACCGTTGCTGATACGATTGGAGCTCTATATCGCCGCTGACTGGATGATTTCCTGATGGGACGTCCTCAATATCCCTAAGCAAAATATGTCATAGTCATTTTGGTTCACATTAATAGTAATTGTCGATGACCGAGGTTTGCTCGGTTTTTTTTTTCAATCATGTTTTATAGAAATTATATGCAGGTATATACTATTCAAAATTCTACGGGTTCTTTCCAATGCCAATTATGAATACGAGGTGGGCCTCCGTCAGATCAAGGATCACATTAAAACCTAAACCAACATACATAAGTGAGGTTCGTCTATTTGTCTGGATAACTTACTGATATACCCACTGCTAGGCTCGTTTACTTTAGTTACTTTCACAGTATAATGTCGTACGGTATTTTACTATGGTATAATGGTATAAGTACCGACTATTTTTATTCTACAAAAGAGGGCAATAAGGGCTACCTATGATCTTCGATGCCGTGAGTCCCTCCGAAAACTACATATTTAACACCATTACAATTTTAACTGTTCGTAGTCGTACGCCTTATGAAAATATTTTGTATGCAAGAAATTATTATTTATCTTTGGTAAAGAATAATAATAGAGGGAATGATAATACGAGAAATAAGGATACCTAAATTATAAGGTTAAAATCCAGGTGTTCGCTAAGTAAGGTGTCTCACTCTTTAATAGGGAACTGTATTTGCTTCCACGTTGTTAAACGATATAAGACGTTATTAAACTTTCACATAAAAAAATTAAATCCATTAAAGCAAATCTTTGTTGCAAAAGTCGATTACAAAGTAAATGATTATTTAAATAATAAACATGCTAGGTGTCATGTAACTGCAGCTCCACAATAAATTTGGTTATATTGTAATATTCTAAGTGCTTATTTTAAACACATGCATAAGCACATCTATGGAGTGTCTTTCGCCGCTTCTTCTCTATATTAAGTATTTTCCGAGGCGGTGGTAGTTTTATTTTGACCTAAAAAAGTGCTCTAAGAAACCAATTTTGGATAAATGTCGTATGAATTGAATTTAATTTTAAAGTTGTGTTGTGGATTTACAAATTTCTAATTTAGAATTTCTAGTAGTGGCTCGGAGTCTGTAAATGTGCCGTTGTATGTCAATAGACTCACCACCTATTTCATAGTTGAACGTAAACGCAACTGTTGAAACGTGGGATTGTGCTACATTCCTCTACGTACCTCTTCGGGGATTACAATCGCGATGTTACATTATACTAATTTACGAATTACATGTTGAGAAGGGACTAGCGGTATCGAATTGTGACTGACTTGCCCCTGAGGGACCGGCTCGTGCTCGTGATCCTTCTTCACAACGTGTTAATATTAGTTTGGAATATATTATTTACTTTAATTCTATATTATCTTTTAACTTTTTACTTATTAGAAATAAATGTCGTTGATTTTGTGCCTTTCCGTACATTTGTAATAAATATGTAATTATATAGTGGGACGTAAACGTAACCGGTGAAACGTGGGAGTGTTTTGCATTCCTCTGCCTACCTCTTCGGGGATTACAGGCGTGAAGTTACGTTTATGTAATTATATTTAGTATGTTAGGTGATTTTAACACATGGCCATCTCATGCAATACATATAAGTAAAAACGGCCATACAAATGGTCATATATACAATAAATACAATTACGGACAAGGGATACGGATAAACGAAGAAAATCCCTGTACCTTGCAAAATCCTACTGGCATGTGCGTGTAAGTAACTTTATATTCTACAAAAAATAGTTTCACTGTATAACTTGCCGTTAAGTATGCGTTAAACAATCATTACAATAAAATTTTCTTCTTTTTACAAAAAAAAATGAATTCAAATCTGCTGATTTGTACGCCTAGATTTGTAGAGTCAAGTACGCGCCACATTTTAGTCGAAAAAAATTCGTTAAAAAAAAATATCGAAAAATATGCATACTACGATACCTCGATGCATACATCATGTGGTCGAATAATGCCCACCAAGTATTAGTAGTAGTAGTAGTAGTAACCATCTCATCCGTAGTAGACATGAGAGTATGCTAAAATATATCCTGTCTGCAGTCTACTGGTTCTTAGGCAATAATTTTCGTACAGTAGGTACCTTTTATTGATATTTTGTTTTTTTTACGCAATTTTGACAATTAAACTAATAATATTACCAGCATTTGTTGTTGTTTAATAAACCGGCAAGTTATTATCTACAATATAAAGTTACATTCATTCCTCTTGCTCTATTACCTATTTTCATTATGATCTTAGTTTCTCCTTGTATGCTATAGTTTTAATTCTATAGTTATTCTATAGTTTTAATTTTATTCTATAGTTTTAATGTACCCTACTTGCGAGATAATCGATTAAACCTTAAAAAAATACCTTCTTCGAGTCATTGCACGTATGTTATAGCTAGTTTCCAGAACCTAAGATATCTGGTAAACTTGTTTTTCTGGCGCTGAGCTCTCCTTCTACAATCAAACACAGTACTTATCTTTATTGAATACACAATATTTATATGCCGTATTGCGCTACTTGTTTACTACATTTTGTACGTAAACATTTAGAAATATCAACATTACATTGCGCACATCTATTTTTATAATTTTACATCACGCCAGTAATCCCCGAAAATGGAAGGCAGACATGTGTAGTACACTCCCACTTTTCTATTGCCCTACACCAGAACCTTACGTTTTCGGAATATGGAATCTGGGAACATTTCCAGACTTTGGGACACTACCTATTAGAAAATTTAAAAAGAAACCTAACATCACGCCTGTAATCCCCGAAGAGGTAAACAGAGGAATGTAGAACACTCCAACGTTTCACCAGTTATATTTACGCCCCAATATGGAGTAGGTGGTGAGCCTATTGCCACACACCGGGCACATAAATATTCAGTCTCCGAGCCAGTAGTAGAAAATCTAAATAACAAAAATTTAGTAGTAATCGATCCGGAAATTGAACCCAGTACCTACTAATTGGCAGTTGCATTTGCAACCAAGACGACCAACCAAATAATTTAAATTAGAAAAATTTGGTAGGGCTCGACCCGGGATTTAAACACGAGACCTCCCGATCTGCAGTTGCGCTTATTTTCCGCATTTAATGAATAATAATTATTTTTTTCGACCATATAATCGTTCTACTGTTGGAACACGGGTCTCCTCTCAGAATGATAGGGTTAAGGCCATAGTCTGCCACGTTAGCCAAGTGCGGGTTGGTATACTTCACACGCCTTAGAGAACAATTTTTATTTTCAGAACAGATGTTATACTATTCATTTGTAAGAAGTATTCTTGAATACTGAAGTTCTATTTGGAATCCTCATTACATTACTTATATCCATAAATTAGACAGTATACAAAGCAAGTTTATTAAAGCTCATGCAGTGATCAAAATTATCAAGATGCATGTGTACACCATCACTTGTTGTCACTCGAGGACAGAATAAATATATCTGACATGGCTTTTCTACATGGGGTTTGTAATGGTTATATAGACTGTCCAGCTTTGACTTCAAGATTTTTATGTTTTAATGTCCCTAAGAAACGTACCAGGCA
>DWDV01002316.1:0-11749 GCA_018245615.1 Mimoniades ocyalus
TCATCATGTCCTAAGCCCTGTAAAGACAGACATATATGCCACTCGGTGCTCTGTGCCTACCTGGTGTGCATTAAATTCATTACCCCATTACCATCCATACCATGAATTTAATGATGCACTACTTCTCAATTAAGAATAACGTATAAACAGTGTATTCTATACAATTCACGTTTTTTTTTTTCAATTTGCAATACACGACACTATAGTAATGATGATATACCAGAAGTATTTCGGCTAATAAAAAGTAGCATGTCACGCATTCTTCATCAATTCTATGTTATGAATTTAATACGACGAGGGAAAAAATTGTGTTCAGGTCATGTGGATGAGCTATGGGGCCTGGCAGCACACCCCACGCTGCCGCAGTTCGTGACGGCGGGCTGGGATAGGCTACTCCAGTTGTGGGATGGGTTGAGCCACTCTACAGTGTGGAGCAAGGATATTGAGGTTTGCTTGTTTGTTTTACATGTAATTTGTTGATGTTGTCTGTGGATATACATGTGTATGTAATATCAGGAGCGTAATATTTTCTACTATTGCTAGTAATAACTATTTTGGCTGATGATTTAATAGGAATCGAGATTTAGATTGGATACTTATTATCTCTGTGATGGAGATCGGTAGTTACAGGGCAAAATATTTGTTCATCATATTGTTTAATAGGAAAAATAATAACGCGAGCAATGTTGTTAAATATCAAATACAGAAACATCTGTTTATTGTTAATTGAATACAAAATAAATAATAGGCTGTGATACATAGTGGTGAGATTGTAGTATTGCGGCCACCGGCGCCTACCTGGCGGCGGCGCGGGAGGTGCGTGTTGGGGTCTCACGCGCGTGTCCAGTGTCGGGGCTACGGAGAGACGGTCGTTACGGGACGAATATGTTTACAGTAGTACGTTGAAACAGCCCTATGATGTGAGAAAGCGTAGGAAAAATTGGAGCTACATATATATAGTGAGGTGCATAATTGTGGGGGATAATAAAAATTATTCATGGCGTTGTTCTTAGTCCTCACTGTGTGTACATAATCGAGTAACAGTAGGGTACGGTGGGGAGAGTGCGAGTGCTAACGCGGCGGGTGCGCGGTGCGGTGCGCAGGAGCGCGCGCAGAGCTGCGCGTGGGCGCCCGACGGCAGCGCCGTGGCCGTGGGCTGCGCGTCGGGCCGCTGGCTGGTGTTCGCGCCCGCCACGCGCGAGCTGCTGGCGCAGCACCACGACGGCAGCGAGCCCATCCAGGCGCTGCAGTTCGCGCCCGACGGCCGCCGCCTGGCGCTGGGCTCGCGCGACAACTTCATCTACGTGTACGAGGCCGACGGCGACCCGCCCGCGCGCTTCTCGCGCCTCGGCAAGTGCCTGGTGAGCCGCTGCGCCCTCAGCCCTCTGCCTCGCTCGCCCTCCACTTCACTCGCTTCACGAATTTTATCTGTCCAATATTATTATTAACGAGTCATCGTGCCAGGTCTCTTATGACGTAGGACGAGTAAATCGATTGCCAAACGTCTATCCTTACAGATGTGATGTTCCACTACATGCATTAGTTTTATGTTACGTTATCTTGAATTTGCATGCACCATTACCTTTGTGATGCTAAAACGTTGTATGAAGTATCTAAAAATTCTAGGGTTTTTCGATTATTAAAAAAAAAAATATAACTTGAAAACATTTTACAGTAATGGAAATGCAAATTTCATATAATTTACTTGAATGAAATCAAGAATTTTTAATTAACTTAATATAAAAAAAAGGAAACAGTTAAAGAATCTGTCCATTAAACATATAATCATTGCTTTGTCTTTGTGCATATAATAAGTTAATTAATATATTATATATACATGATGTATGTATCTAATAAATTAATCCATTTCATGCCACTAGTGTACGGAGAGAAAACGTAGAAGGGTAAACATTATTAACATACAATGTAGATAGGCAATAAAACCATGCATGTAAAACATATTGTTATTATGTACATGTATCCTAAGCTACAATTTAGCTGCTATCCCGCCTGATAGTATGCATAGAGGAGATCCAAGATAAACCACAAACACCTAGAAAATGCTCAGATGGGACCCAAAATAGACCACACATGCGTATGAAAACCCAATTCGCCCTTGCTTTGAAAAATCCTACCTTATATGTACAGCACTGTAAATACAGATCACAGAGCTCTGTGAGCTGGCTACTTGTGTTATCTGTTTTGTAGTTAAATAATGTTCTCGATATTTCTATAGGTACTTCTAGAGACTTGTTAGAAGCCGGTGGTTAGTCTGGTATATAATATGCATGATAATTTTGAAGTTTCATTTAATAATATTGTTTGTAACTATATGCTTGTGTGGGGTGTGTGTGATTGTGCATGTGTGCTTACTCTAAATGGGTCTGTATATTGAGCAGAGGTAGATTTTTAATTACATAGAATATATGTTTATAGCAACAATCAAAAATTTGCATCGAGAGTTATGTTATTAGTAGGTATCTATGTATGTATGTAATTTTACAAGTAAGGTCCGTATATTATAAAATTTTCTTAAAATTAAGTCAATTAAAGGCAATTTAGATGCAAGGGTAACTTTTAGGGATAATAAAGAATTAAGGAATGAAAGGGACTAAGGAATAAACGTATGGGTCTAATATAGCATATTTATGTTTAGTATTGTATGTATATATATAAGGTATAAAATATTTCGTATAGTAGCATCTGTTTTAGGCAATTAGAAGAATAGTGTGTAGAAGCATTTAAGTATTCATAGGCCCTGCTAATGCTATGCTAAGAATTGTGGATTTTATTTTGGATAAATGACAAAAATGGTATATGTATTTTCCAGGGGCACTCCAGCTACATAACACACTTGGATTGGTCGGAAGACGGCCAGTACATAAGAAGTAATTCTGGAGACTATGAATTATTATATTGTGAGTACCAGACGCGCATTGGTAGTTTCCATTTAATTATCACTATTATATCATAAGTAAGCTAAGAACACCAACCCAATATCTCTAACCTGACGGAGCTGACGTGCGTGTACATCAACCACCCCACGTCACGTGTCGCCCTGTGTCGCAGGGAACGCCACGACGTGCCGCCAGGTGGCGTCGCCCAGCGCCATGCGCGACGTGCGCTGGGCCACCGACACGTGCCCGCTCACCTACCAGACCGTCGGCATCTGGCCCGAGAACGCCGACGGCACCGACATCAACTCCTGCGCCAGGTAGCGCTGCCGCACGCCGCCGGGAGCGGCTTATGATTCATTTCAAATTACAATAAAATTCCTAAAACCAGCGCGATCTCAAGTGGATTGCTATCTTTAAGATATCAGTAGAGACTCCTCTTATCTTACGGTGTAAAGTAATACTGTCAACGCATATACATATGGACATAAATAATATGGAGGTAATTTATCATCGTCACATCGACCTCATAGCTGGATTAGCTATATATATATTAGCTAGTTCTATAGCTAGCTAGCCTCATATTGTTCGTTTTTCAAAAAGTGTGGCACATGTATTTACGAATATAAAAATATATGTACATATTTGAATATAACATTTCAGTTCGCACGACAAACGCCTGATCGCTACCGGAGACGACTTCGGTAAAGTGAAACTTTTCGCTTATCCCGTCACGCAACCCAAGGTAAATTGTTGTTATGAAGACGAACTGAACGATGTTAACACGTTCCGTGCCATGTGGGGCGTATACGACCCCCGCTGCACTTTCCGTTCAGGCCATTTGCAATTCTCATTGAAAAAGAAAGAATTTATAAAAAAATATTGTAGAGTGAAATATAGACTACTTCACAACAGGTAACCGACTTTTAAAAACTTTAAGTGTGGGTCGTATCCGCCCCACGCGGCCTGAATGGAAAATGTTCAAAAGTAGCCGTGGCACGGAACGTGTCAAAGTCCCGTTAGGGCCTCGGCCCACTACCGAGTGCGTCCCGCTCGCAGTCGCTGTGCGGGCAGTACGGCGGGCACTCGTCGCACGTGACGTGCGTGCGCTTCCTGCGCGGCGCGCGCCTCGTGACGGCGGGCGGCGCCGACACCAGCGTCATGCAGTGGCTCGTGGACTAGCCGCCGGCCGGTGGCGGCCGACTGTCGCTTTTACGTTACTACCGAACTCAACTTCCCATTCCGGACGTTATTCAACTCTTTTATCATACATTGTGGTACCGTAATTGCTGTAATGATATTTTTCATTAGCTATTCGATTTTAATGTTACTGAATACAAGCAACGTATTACTCCTTGATATATGTACATTGAAGACGTCGACTTATATGGAAAGAAAAAAATTTGAAAACGACGTTCAATGTATTCTGTTCAGTTAAAAGAAAATTAAAAACACTTAACTGCATCATGTCAATTTTATCGTAACGTTTTGCCCTAATACTTTTCAATCTTTCAATTATATTTAAACCGCGAGAGGTACTAAAGCTTTCACACTTGTTGATAAATTATTAAGCATTATCACATTGAATGATTGAATAAAAAACAATGTTCGATTATAATTATGAGAATCAACTAATTTATAATATTTGTTTTAAATTTTTGATTCTCTTATATCTCATATTTATTCTTCAACGTTTATTTAATTTCGATGTTTGAAAGTACAATTTATTTTTAACAAAAGTACAAAAATTTAACATTTTTGTTTTTAAAAATAATTTCTTGTATGCGCTTGTGTTTATTATTCGACAACACCGATGTTCTAATATAAGTACAAAATGGGAACTGCATACGTTTGTGGTGTAATTTACACATTTCTGATCTATATTCAATCTTTTAGAAAAATGTTTGAAGGTCGTGACAGATGCATCTATAATGTATATTATTACATGACTGCTTATTACGATGTATACAGTCTATTTTCCATAGTCACGCTCGAGTGACCGTATACGTAGCTATAATATACGTATATTCCTTTCTTACGTCCTCAACATATGTGATCAGATATAGCAAGACATCTCGGTACAGCAAGACATGTTATTGTACAGATTATGACCGCAAGGATACATGTATATATAGCACAGTATATTAATATATGTATATTATAGTTCTGTGTCCTTAATGCGTCTATTACTCCGCTTATGTAATAAATCGGTACTGAAGTCAATTTTGTTGTTAAATTATTAACATCTTTTCACTAGATATACTATGCCTTTTGACACTTATAACTTACGGTCCGGTACGATCCTTTTATATTGTCCAACACTGGGCCGGACTGTGTTCTAAATGAGTAAAATTTCACAACAAAATTCGAAAACGAAAAGTATTCAATGGCTTATATTGAAATTAATAATTATCTAGTGGGTAATTTGAGAAATCGTATTTGGGGTAGTAATAAAGACGAGACTAGTTAAATGGGGAAGGAGACTCAACCTTTGGCTTATCACTTGCAGGTATTCAAGAGAAAGTTTTTAATAAACCATTTTTTTGAATGGTGGAAAATAAATGGTTAAAACTTATAGAAGAAAGTTTTAAACTTCTTTTAACTATTCATTGTTCGTCCACGACCATTAACCCTTCGTTGTATTTAAATAGTTTCGTCGAAATTACACAATAAGTGCCCACGCGTGGGGCCGCAGGACGGTCGTGAAGGAAGGACTGCTAAGTATTCCTCACAGTTTTTACTGTACTGCACAGAACATCAGAATCGAACAAATTGCACAGCAGAGAGCTTGGGAATGTTATTCCGTCATATATTTACAGGTATCAATCGACGACCATGTAACGGTCGCATGGTACTAACAGTGTAGGGAAATAATAATGTTTGGAGCGCGACACGCGGTGCGGGGGGTCGTCGCGCGGTCGCCGCGCGCGCCCGGGCCAACGTTTGGCATTTAGCGAACCTTGAGCACCCCACGTAACCGTTATTATTTAACGTACGCACACTACATTAACGGACCGTTTGAAACAGCCGGCCCTTAGCCTGTGCGGTGTTACGATGTATATGTATGTATACATATACATCTCATCATGTGACGTTCTTAATAATACTGACATCGTCGCCACGAACGATTACAGAATAAGAGTTCGGATGCAATGTTAACCTGCTGTGAGTTGTACCGCGACCCTCGCCGTGTGGCCGCAGCGCAACATTGAGCTATATTTACACTTGCAACACTGCGAATATATTGTTGATAATGTGATCGAGCTTTTTTGGCGTAATTTTTATCGTTTTAAGTAATAATACATATAATTATATAATGATTAATCGTATTTTTGGCACGTTTTAGAATATTATTTAATAAATAGGCAATTAAGTTTTACAAATTTAGCTTAAGAGTATCATGTTTGTGTTTAATTTTAAGTTACTTGCACGTGGTTTGTGAAAATTTGCATGAAACAATGAAACTGGTTTGCTTGGATTTCCATCAACACTGTGCACTGCCACACAACTGGAACAAAAAAGTTTGTTGTGATATGCTTTTTTTGTATATTATTTCATATTTGGTTACATTTAATAGACGATCATGTAAGATGACTGATGAATGTGAAGAGGCAACATATACTCGCTAGAACCATGGCCGCCCACGATACCAGTTTCTACGTACTCTGCAAAATCAACGTACGCGTACAAATGGATACGCCCTTCTTTACATTCAAATAAATATACATTTATGAACATTAACAATTTCATTTTTTCATCTTAATCAAACATTTTTCATGAACCACGCTCGTGTGTTAGTGTGGAAGCGACTCAGAGGACAACATTCCGTTTAGTTCTACATTTCATTGTAACCTAGTCACTGTTAGTTTGTTTCATCATATCGCCGTCTGTGACTCATTTTGTTAGCGCTCTCGACGTGTGTATATACAATAGTGTACGATGGCGTGTGTCCGTCTTATCCAATGTGCCTCTAATAAAATGATGTTTATTGATTTTGACTATTATTGTACCCCCTGCCTACCCCGCCTGTCCGTGCCGGTACATGTACCAGGTGACTGCGACGACGGAAGGCGCGCAATTAAGAAATGTTGAAATTTCTCATAGTTCTAACATCAGAACTAACATTTTTCATATATTTCCCGCCTTTTTCAGCGCCTTTACACGTGGAATAAGTGGTTACGTTAATGGAACTGACTGTTTCTGGTTTGAATAATTAAAGGTGTGTGGTAGTTTCATTCAGAACAGCAAAAGATAACAGTAGATAGAAAATATGAATAAATAAAACATTTCGGTAATTATAAACAATATAATTTCATTTCATAACATTTCAATATAATTCGACGCAATAGTTGTATTGGTTTTTTAAATGTATGTTGTGTTGTGTAGGTATATACGAGTATGTATACAAAAAATCAAACTTTTCCTTTTTCGCTCGCACTTCGAAATTTCGATAACCTTAAGAAATTATTTTGTTTAAAATTTCCCTTACAATGCAATCACTTTTATATGTATGATTAGACGTAGGACATTATTACTGGACCATTTTTGTCGCGAACGATGAAAAAAACAAAGTTAAGTAACATTCCTTGCGACCTCAACTATAAAATGAAACGAAGGTATAAGTTCTTTTTCTATTGTTATTTATGTCTAGGTCTTTTTATATTGTTATTATACAGTAATATTAAATTTTGTAACAATACATTTAAATTAATTCCTTTAATAAGCGAATATTTTCTATGCAAGTCTTATTTTTTGAATAGATTGCGACCCAAGTACAAACACAAAGGCGAAGGGAGGCGCGACGTCCAGGTTGAGAAACAAAGACGTAGGGAATATAGCAATGTCGTTAATTATAGTGCAACCAGATATCAGTGCAGATGTCCATGGCACCATTGTGGTGCCATCCGCACGGAATCGGTTAACTGGAGCTGCAATAATAGGGAATTTTAATTATGCAAAGAAATTTAATAAAGACTAATATTTTTTTTAAATCGTATTAAGCATACCCTAATACATATTTCCATAGATTTTCTTTAGAAAATTATGTAAAGATTGTTGACAACGTTTGAACCTCTGATTTAAAACGCAACATCATGCCTATAATCCGCGAAGAAGTAGGTAGAGGAGTATAGTATACTTCTGCATTTCACCAACTACGTTTACGTCCCACTACTAGAACAATTAAGCTAGAAAAATGCAATAATGCCCACCCCGGATTTTAACTAAGGACGTTACGATCCGCAGTCGCCTATGCAACCAACCCGACCAAAAAGAACAAAAGACAGTCAGTCCTAATACTTAAAATTATTCAATATTGAGCAAATCCATGAGCATATTTACACTACACGCATTATTAAAGCATTAACTTGTACTATTTGTTTTTGTCAGTTTATTTTAAAATATGAAATTAAATACATATGTAGTGACGAGGTGTGAATACGTTTAAAAGAATTTGTCACAAACTAAATTAAAAACAATAACACACTAAATTTTAAAACTTAATAATAAACCAGCAACCAATCATATAACACCAACAGTCTACATTTTTTTAAACAAATGTTCACTTGCTGAAGAGAAGAGGAGGCTGACAGTATCAAAAACATTTAAAGTCCAACAATTTAATTCAACTATTGTATAAATAATACACTATATTAATTGTTCTACACTGTTCGCTGATAGTTCGAGCAATCTCCAGGCGGCCTTAGCGTTCATCTCCTGAGGGTCCCGACACAGGACCCATACATAATTCACCCTCATAACTTTATCAGGGCTGCCTTCTATAACATTGTTTTTTCCATCTCTTACACACATTATTTGCTGCGACTGGAACGTCACCACGAGCACAGGTCCCTGATCCATCATTTTGCCCATGACTAGTTCAATTTGCTCTATGTCCAAGATCTTTGAGTCCAGTTTGTAGCCCAGCTGTCTGCATTGTTTGATGGGTGTGGCCAAAATATTAAAGACGCCTTCATAGCACCAATCCTTTAATATTTCCAAGTCACCTCTGACCATAGCTTCGAGAATATTCGGTATAATATCGTTAGCACAGTCCTCGATGAATTTTTGTGCTGTAAAGTTAGGATCAATTTTGCATATTTCTGTCAACGTTTTTGAAAGTTCTGTCTTTTCGAAAATATTGCCAAACAAACTGCCCACTTTCTCTGTCATAAACCTCGATGCTCTAACGACTGGGTTTTCAGATTCTTCATATTTTATCTTCCAATCTAGGACCTACAACAATTAGAGATAACAAATTTAGTTTAATTATACTATTTCAAACTTAAACATCAAACAACGATTTACGCACTTTCTTAGTAAGTTGACGCAAATTTATTAACATAATTATTTGTTACTAAAATTACTTCACATTTTTGCTGTAAGGAAAAGACGATTAAAAAAAGTGAGCCGTAATGGGACGCCTGGCAGATGTGAAACATCGAAATTATTTTATATAAGTCATGCATTCAAAGAAAGAACAAATTATGATAGAAACTAAATAATATGGCATATTAAATAAATAAATAAAATATGACGATTTTTTTAGAAATTAATTGTTATTTACTTAATAAACTTTTATTTTCATTAAATACAAAAATTATAAAAATAAAATTAAAAAATTTGATAAGAATTTCGACACCGCAATTCTTTTTCTATGATGGCAGTTTGACACACCGTACACATTACACATATAGACTGCATATATATGTATACGTATACACAATCGTAGTGTCGTCGCATCGCCACGCACAAGCGTGGCCACGGCAAAATCGGGTTATCTCAGCTATAGATGTTTCACA
The DNA here is from genome assembly GCA_018245615.1 of Mimoniades ocyalus. Classification (NCBI taxonomy): domain Eukaryota; kingdom Metazoa; phylum Arthropoda; class Insecta; order Lepidoptera; family Hesperiidae; genus Mimoniades; species Mimoniades ocyalus. The sequence continues at coordinate 9,695 of DWDV01002316.1, forward strand.
TCAAAAAATCACATACCTTTTCTAAAACCGAGCAGTTTTAATTCAACCATTTATTTTTATTATATAATTGGCATTGTAATTACCCTAAATGTTCATGATGAATCCTATATTGTCCATGGTTTTAAAACAGGGATGATTTATTATATTTTTAAAAAATATCTACTACACCACAAGGTTTCTTGTCAAAAATTAGACATATAGAAAAACCCAATACTTTTTATAGTATAATATGAAAAGTATTACATGTTCACAGTCAATATTCATGTAAACAATAGGAGCCCTTGTTGAGTAAGTGATTTCTTCCAGGCAACCCATTAGAGAATTTTTTTAAGGTCTAACATTTGCATTATGATCAAACATGAACCAACGTATCATGGACGCCGCCAGGATTATTTTCAGGCCTGTTGCCCATGGGCCCATGTCCAGACTCCGAAATATCTAAATTAGAAACAACTAGAAAATGTAAATTAGAAAAATTTAGTAGTATAAGGCATAAACCATTGAAATAGTTACCTTATTAAAGTACTGATTGTTATTTTTGAAGTTCTCCCACTGCTGGTAGAACTTGGAATCCTTGTGCAGCTCCACACCCACAGTTTCAGTGTCTGGAGCAAAGGTGCGTTCGTCTGCTGCAACCTGTGTCAACCAGATAGATGATTAAAGTTTAGTGAATGTTTTTAAAGGTATTTTAATTATATATCGTTTTCATTTATCAATAAAGTTATACTTTGTACATCAATAGTGTTTTATTCAAGCTCTATGACATATTAAAATAATGAACTTTGTCCCAACATACCTCAACCCTCTTTCTTAAGGACGCAGGCGATATGTACACGCGGCCTTCGAGACCTCGCGGCGTTATTTCATTCTTCACCACCTCAGTAGCCTGAAAAGATATATTAAATTGACAATATGTATATTTAACTTGCTGTTTTTTTGGACATGCCCAATTTTTAACAATCTATTATATCCCTCTCTCCCTTTCTCATTTGGTTCCTTATATTATCAATATAAGTTATTCTGGACCACAAAGTATACATTTAGATGAAATTAAAAATCATTAATTTAATAACATGACTGCTTTAATGGTATAGTGAATGCAACTACATCTGCTGATTAAGAGGTCCTGGGTTGGATTCCTTGGGTATTTATTATTGGATATTTCTAATATAGATCTTCTTATTATAATTTCTAGTAGCGGCTCAGAGTCGGGGTTCAAGTTGTGTGTATGACAATAGGCTCATCACCTATTTCATAATGGGACATAAAATTATTTGGTGAACATTGGGATTGTACCACACACATCAGAGTACCTCCTAAAGGAGTTACAGGTGTTGTGTTTGTTTTATCTAAATTAAACAAGCGCTAATTTGGACTGGTCCAATTTATAATACTTATCTGTTTTATGCCTCTCTCATAACATTCTTTGTATTTTTAACATCAGTTGGTCTTGGCCTTCAGGTACACATATATCTAGATCAGATTAAAATCACTACTTTGATAACATCTTAAAAATTAAGACCTCTTCTGCTAATCAGTAAAATATTGAGACAGTAGTGGTGATTGGACAGATGGACAGTATTTTCCTGGTTTATATGTACTGCTATAAACCAGGAAGTCATGCTCATGACTCTGAGCATGACTAATTACATTACTGGCGCATAGTAGGATATAAAAAGGGTTGCAGCCTGTACCTGTGATATTGTTTTGAAAGCAGAGGTCTGACCAAATTTTTGACTCTTGTCTGCAAAGCTCTCGGCAGCACCTTTAGCTGTTTTAGATATGTCTTCTGTTAATTTGCCTGTAAACAAAGTGAAACAATAAGCTTCATAGTTCACTTTTAATGTTGCTCTAAATGTTAACAATTAACATACCATTCAACTTGTTCCTCAAATTCAACAGTTCATTACTATTAATATACATAATATGTCTATGTCTCTTTGGGGATTACAGGGAGATGTTACTTCCTTTACATAGAGAGAGATCCAGCCAATCACTGATGCATCTCATAGTCATCCATAAGAACTCTGGGTGATGGGCCTTTAACCAGTATAG
>DWDV01002317.1:0-11748 GCA_018245615.1 Mimoniades ocyalus
AAGAATATAGTACACACCAACATTCCACCGGTTAGGTGAACCACTATGAAATAGGTGGTGAGCCTATTGCCGTACACCGGGCACAAATGCACACCCCGAGCCACTACCAGAAAATTTAAGTTGGAAAAATTCAATAGTGCCAGCCTGACCCGGGATTTGAAACGAAAACCTCCCGATTGGCAGTCGCGCTTGCAACCAACACGACCAGCGAGGTTATCATTAAACTGTAATCCTTACCTCAATAATCCTGTCGTTAACTTGTATCTCCCCGCACAGGTCCGCTGAGCTGCCGGCGCCGACACTCTTCACGAAAATTCCGCTCAGCTCTTCTGCAAATATTAAACATACAATACATTGTACAATAATGTCTTCTGTTTAATTATTATTGTACGTAAAACGTAACATCACGCCTGTAATCCCCGAAGAGGTCGCAGAGGTGTAGTACACTTCCAGGATTCACCACTTTTTATGTATGTTATTGTAGTGTAGGTAATAATACCACAGAAAACTAAGACATCAGGTTAAAAGCAACATATGGTCTTATCGCTAATTGAGAGCTCTCTTTCAATGTTGCAATAGTAGTTTATTTATTCAACTTGTATGGTTTTTTAAATTAAACGAACTTAACACCTATCTCCATCCAAATTTCAAGTCAATCGGACGCATAGTTCTCTAGATATCGAGATCGTCTATACATAGGTGGAAATCGCTTATACGATAAATATATGTCATGTGAAAACATATTATTACGGATATGATTTTTACCCAGATCGATTTTAATAGCAAAAAAAATTATCCAAATTCAAAAATTCCTCTATATCATAAGAGCCGTTTCGGAGAAACTAATTATACAATAATGGCTCGTTTAAAGTATTAGATTTTAAAACGTACATTGGTGGATGTTCCAGTTTCTTGCCAAGAGCAATACGTTGCCAAATAAACATAATAATGCGCCAAGAGAAACTATCAAACTAAAATTAATATCCTTATCGAATAAAGATTAGATCGCGTAAAAATAATTTTAGTTTCAATTTGTAATCTCTCTCTATTCATTTTTCTCCCCACCCGAAGTTGGCTTCCCACCCTAAGTTTTTTCTCAACTCCACGTGAAATAGAAAAAGTAATTTCCGTAATCAGAAAAAAGTATCGCAACTAAAAGGCATCCATTACTTGAGTGGATTGTGGTTCAGGCCAAGGGAGGAGCGGAATGTTTCCTGTGCTTAAGGTGTCCTTTTATCAAAGTGACTGACCCGCTGGTGCAGTGGTTAGTTAACCTGACTGTTGCGCCGGGGGTCGTGAGTTCGATTCCCACCGAGAATAAATATTTGTGTGATGAGCACAAGTATTTGTTCTGTGTCTGGGTGTGAAAAATAAAAAAATATGTCTATTTAAGTATATATTTATATGTATATATGTAGTTTATCAGCCATCTGGTTACTTTGGGATCAGGTGGCCGTGTGTGGAGATGTCCCAAGATATTATTATTATTATTATAGTTTATATAACACGTAACATAAATGTAAACGTAACATCACGCCTGTCATCCCCGAAGAAGTAGACAGAGGACTGCTGTGCACTCACACGTTTCACCAGTACCGTTGACGTTATATTAACTGCAAAGAATCGATGATACTTTTCGTTGTAGTTATTTATTAATAATCCATTAACCATCCATCATAAGCCATTAATTAAAAACAACAATTAGGCTCAAAAAAAACTATAAAAAACATTCTATTTTGCTTTTTCACATGTTGAACTGTCCTATATATATATATCTAAATTGCATGATAATCGTTTTAATGATGCGTCTATAAAAATGAAGGGGACAGAAAGACTTAAGTTTGCGTTAATAAAATTAATTTAAATTATGTATATAATAAATTCTAGTAATTTTCATATGTTTCACATAACATAATAATAGTAACTCAACTTTAATGTAAGAAAGAATATAACATGAGTATAATAAGTTATATACATCACTATTGTATAATTTATGAATCATAATTTGCATAAAAATATAAGTACATTTTTGTCATTGTATAATCGTTTTCTCTTACAACTTACGCCACAACTTCTATTTATCCGCCGCTCTTCGCCCTCTGCTATCACATATCACTAGACCGCTCTTTATCTAAATCTATTAGGGCTCATTAATTAATTACCGAGACACCCCCGACAATTACGTAATGACGCGCTGAGGAAATCTATTCTGTTAGTAGTCTTTCCGAGAACAAGACAGTATTAATCATTCACCTGTATCACGCACACACAGTGATACGCACGCTTGATAAATCTCGAAGTAATTTAGTTGGGCGTTATATTCTAAATATAGCGATGAAGTTTTATGGAAAGTTACATTAATTATTTATAAACACTGTTCGTGTTTTACGTTTGCACGTGATAACTACTCATAGATATTCGATTTTCTTATTTTATTTGTGTGCGCACACAAACAGATAAAAGGTTAATATGGATTTCACATATACTCGTAATATGAATTTCTACTAGCAAATTCGTAAGTGAGTTGAAAAATTGAGGCAAACTTAATGTTTATTACAAATAAAAAAAAATTACAACGTGTATATTACATAATGAAATAATAATATATAAATACGTTATATTATGCATGTAGAAGAAATACGATAGCTCAATCCTATCCTAAATACCTACAGCATTCGCCGCTTTCTTCCTGCCCCGTTACGGACCTGGCGTGAACATATGGATGCTAGGTAATATCACACAATTTAATTGGTAACGTCCAAATTTTATTCACAATTTTGATTAAATCACAAGGTATATTATAATTCAAATGTGATTAATTCATATAATTATTTGACACGAGTATGGTCGAGGACAAAAGGGAATGGTGCTCTTTGGCCAGGTCTATTGCCAGATGAACTGAGATACGCTAATGATGGTCAACGTGATGATGAAGATGATTCTGTTTTCTACATGTGATTCTATGAACGAATGCAACGTTGTATAGATATCTTATCAGAAACAAGAAGTATTATCACTGAACATTTCTCTTTTCCCACAGAATATTTTTTTGTCAAAAATTAATGTAATCTGCAAATCCATGCAACTCACTGGTACAAACTTTTCTATCGAGATTTCGAACTCGAATTTAAATAGACGTTGGCGAGAAAGTAATCCTTAACTATGACAGCAAAAATACTTTATCTTGTATGAACTTTATCATCACTCTGGCAACTTCAACACTTGGCGATCATACAACTTCTGGTCCTTATCAGCAAAGAACTCAACCGAGCGTCAATCGGGATCATAATTTTTACTGAAATTTTTACAAATCTGTAAAACTCAGCAAACTTGGAAATAAATGACAACGTTATGAAAACGTTATAAAAAAATGTTGTTATGATGATGTTACGACAATGTCATGATACTAAATAAAAGGAGCGTGAGCCGCCCTGCAGTCAGACGGCATGAAGACGGACGCTAGAGCGCTGGAATTCGCAGACCCAGGACGGCCAGGCCGAGAGGAAGCCACACCGACTGGAAGTGGCTAATACAGCAGCGGGTACGGCATAATAATACGGCATAAGACATTACTTTCCGATAAACATTATTATATCATTACGCCACGTCTCTTACGGGGTGGGTAGAGAGCACGGAGCGCCAAATATCTTACGAACCAGTCGTGCTTCATCCACAAAAGAACCTTGTTTATCAATTTTGGCCTAATGTTTCTAGGCTATGGCCTTAACACTCTCATTCTAGGAGGAAACCCGAGTAAGATGTACCCCGTGTAAGATGTAACCCGAGGAAACGATAATAGAGCTGATAATGATGATGAATAATTAGTGTAATGGTGATAGTTCCCTCTGTGAACTGTACACATGTTCTTTTACGATTCACATGTTTTCTGACACGTCAAAAATCCACGGTCTTCTCTCTTATATCTGAGTACCTAGACTAAGTTGACGTTTTCTCTCTCAATTGCAGCTTTGATATAAATGTTGCGGTCTAATGAAAACCAAACGATTAACCCAAACAATTTAAACGAGATATTTAACTGACGAGGCCTTAGCGTGGATTCACAGGTTACGGTTTACCGCTAAGATTTTCGTGTACGGTTTCCAAAATCATACGCGAATATAATGGTTATATTCGCACGGTTCGACAAAACTTGATACGGTTAAATATTAATATCCTATACAGTATACTGTATATGCATCCGGATTTAGTATAACCGTAATAATTTGAAAGCGTTTTAAAAGTTCCATGTTAGTAGTATAGTAATGGAGCTGTTTTAATAATTCATGTGTAATTTACAAAATTCTATACATGATTTTTTACCTTGTTCGCAAACATATCCAGCTACGGTGATGCCGAGGCCAAGAGCGGAGTCCTTATTCAGCTCCACGTGGTAACTAACCGTTTCTGGTTCCCCGGAGCCGCGCACTGCCATGTCGAGTGGTAACCTTCGAGAAATTAACGTATAGTTTTTAATAATTTTATTAATAAAGCCGTGCTACAAGCGAGGGGAGACTTGGTCAACGCACTTTCGTGCGCTTAAATTATACAATTGCGTTCGAATATTCGTTTGTGATTTTAAAATAAGACCTTGTCAGAGATGACCTCGTTAATGTTTTTCGATAACATTGCCTTCTGTAACGTTACATTATCTATAAATTTACCTTAGGGGTGGGGGTTGCGGCTCCACAGGCGGTGGCTTGAGGGCCGGTGGCCGGGGCACCGGCGCCAGCGCTCCTCTGGGCACCACCGCCACGATTGATGCTACCGGCTATTGGAAATATAGTTTATTTAATTAATTAATAGTCGTTAGAATTATAGTCAGCAATTATATTTATAATTATAGTATTATAATTATAGTAAGCAATTTTAATTATAGTAAGTAATTAAACATTGCATAGCCCCAAATATAACGAAAATACTGAATTTAGTACACAATTGTCTGGTTATCGTTGGATACGAATCACCATTTAACTCACTGGCGTCCCACAGGAGAGAGTGGCATCCAGCAGTGGACGAGAACAAGCTGATGATGATGAGAAAGACTGAATTCAATACACTGTAGACAGAAACTTTAATTTGAGTACACATGGTGCACACACCATGTAATCGCGACACTTGCAAATAGAAATAACATTATTAGGTACATTCATAATAATTTTCTTTTATTGTATTCAGCTATACAAAAAAGTTTTCCTAATGCGTTAAGTAATAATAGTAAAATTTATAATACTAAAGTACAATACCAATGATTGACTGGTAACTTTTCAGCCGCAATAAGTCGGCTTAACCCAAAGCACTCGCTGTAGTAAAGTACATATATTTAATGCTATTATGCTATAGTATGGCGGTGTAGTTGGGTCAGCGATGATCATAATGACAGTATTGTAAAATGATGTGTAAAAATTTACAATAATTTATACACAGCACTTTACAATACTGTCATACGATTCAATTTAATTAAAAAATAACAGCGCATTATTGGTATATGTCCGTAACAAGTGCATGAAGTTCATCTAAGTATTAAATGAATGAATCAATGATGTGAATACCTCACGGCAAAAACATTTAACTTTCAAATTATCTTTGAAGTATTTACTTGCTAATTTCAGATATGTTAATTTATAATAATGGTAATGTTTCATTTATGACTGTGATTAATATGTTGACATGTTGTCTATTTGACAAATGCTTGCCCTGTGATGCAACCGCTCCTCGATGATGGTGGGGGGCGGCGACGGAGGCGTGGTGTCCTCGCACAGCGCGCCGAAGCCGTCATGCCCAGCCTCGGCCAGCCCCCGCTCCAACTCTATCGGGTCGGCCAGCAGCCTCGATGGCACTATTGGAGCTTGAGATGCGCCCAACGACTGTTAAACAAGCGTCATATTAAACAGATTTAAAACAAAACTAACAAGATTAAAAGCACTCTTTACTCTCTGCCTACCGCGTTAGGTACCTGGCGTTATGATATAATAATAATATTTAGATTAAGACCGGTAATTATTTATATTTTGTTTTTATTATCTGTCTAATTGGAAATCAAATGATTACAGGTGAGTTGTCTCAAGGTGTTATTTGCGTTATTGTACTGGTCCTGCCTGGATTTCACAGCGATATATACGAGGTCAAGCAGGCGCTTGCGTCACCTAAGTAGCTTCTCAAAGGAATATAGGAGCTGGTTGTTAATTGTCGACTAATAGAGAAAATCGACGAACTCTTGCGGCCATGAAACTGTGAACTCTTGTTAATTATTAATATAGTAACTGCTGAATAGTCAGATACGCGCTGGTGGGTGAAGCAGACATCCTCGTAACTGGCGTGCTTGATGAACAGAGTGATGAATGTAGAAGAAGCAAGTCAGGTTTGTAAGATTAGAGGCATTTGACGTTTGATATTCTCTGTCTCTCTCGGGGCAGGACTACGCGACAGTTATCCACATAACCCAGTAAGGCTCCTAGGATTAATCCCCCTCGAGGCAGTACTACGCGACAGTTACCCACATAACCCAGTAAGTCTCCCAGGATTAACTTCGGTCACGGCGAAAACCAAAAATAGCCGGTAAATAGATTTAGTGAAACGTCCACAAGAAAGTTCTCTCTACCTTATACACTATTCCATGAATATGTAACGACATTCTTTCGTACGGCAAGTTACTTGACCTTCCTGCCCGCATACATACATATTGTCACGCCTATTTTATATAAGGGTAGGCATATACTAAAGATTTCCAGAATTGCCAATACATAAACCCATTTACTCTAGAGGTACACCTGTAGTTTAGAAGCTTTAGGTCTGTGCTATTCTCATAAAAGCTGTGTGCTTTGTTCTTTTTTTATTTCTCACCAATTAATATTATTATTATATAAATGTTACCATTTTAAAAGCTGTACTAAATTATCAATTGATATTAAATAGATCACTGGTATCAAATTTTCATGACCATTTTATTTTTTTAGAAAGCCTACGTACATTCTGAATGAATGGTGATGAATTCGCCATTAAAATTACAAATTTTATTCAGTTGTTCAATTCTGGATAGTAATGCATACTTACATCACATTGCATTGTAAGGTAGCATATTTTAAGTGGAGAGGGTGGTCAATGTCACAATTGACTGCAACCGACCTCGGATAGGACTATAATAATAGGATTATAGTAATAGGACTATATTAATGGGACGGTAGAAATACACCTATAGGAATAGGACTTGACAAATAGGACTGTAGGAATAGTACTTTATGAATAAAAAAAGCAGGAATAGGACTGTAGGAATAGGACTGCAGGAATAGGACTGTAGGAATAGGACTGTAGAAATAGGACTGTAGGAATAGGACTGTAGGAATAGAACCGTAAGATTAGGGCTGCAGGAATAGGGTTATTAACATCAAATACACCAGTTGGTACAAGATGTTAGTGACAAATTAATGACAGGACTGCAGGCACAGAAACTGCTTTAACTAGACCGGCTAGTACATGTTAGTAGGAGTCGAGGAGTGCTATTAATATATGTCCTGGTTGAAACTAAGGACTGAGATGGTCGCTTATAGGATATACAGTAATAACCTCACCTCGCAGACCGTAACACAAATTACTTTAACTATATTTTAACGCACTAATTAACTTTAACGCACTATGAGTGACATAACGCGGAATTTATGTACCTAATATAAAAAAAACCTTTTTCCCCTATTCTGGCTTACATAATTGGCCATATCTTTTAACTTTTCCACGGGTCATAATTTATTTTGAACTGACACGGGTCATAATTTACGAGTATGTTGAACTGAGCTGTGAATGTCACGAATTATAATGACCGTTGGACATGAAATGTTTCGCCTAGCCGTTTTCATCTTCGATGGCATAACAGCGTTCATGCACCAACCTCGCCTCAGCCGGCGCTATAATACTCGTATATGTATATTATTATGCTGAACTATTATACACGTTATAGTTAACTATCACTGAAGGTAGCTACATTATAAAATATGTCTTAGAAATCATTATTTGCGTAATAATATGTCTTGCTATACCTAGATATATACCTTGATATACATTATATCTACGCTTGCGGTCCCTCGAGCGTTATTATAGAAAATATATTGTAATATATCGTAATACGCCTTGCTATACTACATATATATTATAGCTGCGTATGTGATGACCTTAATATGAAGAATGTGATGAGCTAGACGTGTCTCATGAATGAAATTCTTGAAGACGTGTTACTGCGTGTGGAAATTGCGTCGTGCTCGTGAGTTAATTTGTGAAGCTGTCGCGAATTGGAGATTTCTTTAAAGAAGTACCTACTCGTATTTGATAAGCTTACAGGGTTGTCAAAATATTTTTTTTATCGAAATATTTTATCGCATGCATATAATATCGAAGAACTTAAGATTCTATAGTTGGGTTTATTAGTTAGATTCGTACACAAATGAATTGATTTATTGCATCTGTACACTAGAAATTAGTGTTCAAAAATGTGCGCTATAAGTTAGGGGATTTCAAAAGTTCCAGACATTTTATTGTTTGTTGATTCACTTTGTTTATATCATACGGTTTTTGTATTTGTTATTAATTTTATTTTATCTATTTTAACCAACAAATGGCTGTGTTTAAAACCAGCCCGAATCCATTGCATCCATCAGTACCACGGAAAAAAGTCAAACGGAATATTTCGTTCATATCCGACTGAAGCGATTGGGCCACAGATGCCAATACGTCATGTGACGTGCCCCGCTGCAATTTAATAGACTCTAATTATATTCAATTACAGACTGACCCACTGATGACCGCCCCTTTGGTATGTTGGTCAAGTAGGAAACATCTCCCTGCTCTGCTGCTCTGGATGATGGCACCAGACCGGAAATATTTGAATGTCGAATCGAGATAGCATCACGTAGGTAGTTGATGGCGAAACGTTTTGATTCCTTCTAAGAACACTGTTATTTACGCAACTAACATTAGGTGGAATAACTCATTTGAAGATGCCGAGATGTTTAGGTGGTCAGAATGAGGTCACACAGTCGTGTCGAATGTCGCCATGTTGAATGTTTGTGACCAATGTCGAATGACATGTCAAGACGAAAAAAAAATCGAAGCGCGTTTTTACCAGGGTTTAATCTTAAGGCGCTTACTAAAGACGTCTGTACGGGTTTATATAATTCTGCAATATTAACACGATGTTAGGTATAAATAAAATTCCATTTGTTTGAAACTTTGAATTTGTTAAAAGGGCATATCATGTAATTCATTGGCTTCGTGTTTCAGAGATAAAAGTTCAAAATATTTAAACCGCTTTTCTACTGTTGAGCCTCAACCTACAGTTTTTGCCACGAGCACATTGCGATCAGCTCATGAAAATAGACTTGGAATGGGACCGAAACTATTCGAAGTATCACGAAAAAAAATACGTGTTAAGCCAACGTATAAATTACCACATTTAAACGCCCTGCTCCCTCCCGCCTACGAACACATATTTCGTTAATATTAGCGTTCCCAATACCCGACACAGGTGATCACGTGTAAAGCTATGAATAAAAAGCGGCATTGGTTTCGTTTCGTCAACGTTTTCTTCAAAGGCGAAATACAATTACTTGAAAGCGAATCGTGAAGAATTCTTTTCGTACCTGAATAAGTAGCCGCCATATTGAATCTCGTTAAGGTAGTGGAGACGCAGCGGCGAGCGTAACAGAACAACAGTCGTGAGGTAAGAAATGGAAAGGATTAAGCTACTTCTTAGAGTTACTTTTGATCGATAAGGATGATTGACTGCCTCGTTGGTCGTGTTGGTTGCAAGCGCGACTACCAATCAGGAGGTCTTGGGTTCCAATCCAGGGTCGGGCACTATTGGATATTTCTGATTTAGATTTTCTAATAGTGGCTCGGGGTCTGGATATGTGCCAAGTATACTACTATGTCTTACTATGCTCTGGAATATAAATTAAATACATAGTTAACGAAGTAAATAAGTAATAGCTGTAGAACCTTCCAAGGAGAAATGACAGAAATTTAACTTTTATCTTTAATTAAATATGGGCAACCCTAATAGGTGTTAGAAGTTTGAATGCCCTAAAGGTTGAAGACATTCAATCACTATTACCTAAGAGAGTTCACAAAAAAGCGTCTTTGATCATTTAACACCAGAAGTCACGTTTATCAATATTGAACTCTATGCTCGCTTAGGCAAAAATATCCTAAACGGCGTAAAAGCTATTAAAGTCAACAAAATATTATATCGCCATGACAGATTTCTTACGGAGTAGGCAGAAAGCTCTGAGTATCGAATATCCCGACCCTTACAAACCCAACGTGCTTGTTTTGTTCTGCATTGATCATTTTTCAACAAAATAAAAATGAAAAAAATATATTTATCAGGAAACCGAAATGTAATTAGTATTCGCATACTGAATAGGATATTAAAGTATGTTATAAAAAGAAAATAAACTCTTTTAACATGGAATTACATTACGTTCCACAAAAGGATCGGCGCCTCCCCGGGGTTGTAATGTGGATGTTGATTATGTCCTCGCACATCAAACGTCCTGAGTAGAGTGAATAAGGTCCCAAGGCGCCCCCAAAAGAGTTATTTAGCTGAAATATAATGCTGACTGTTCACTTTAGAACGACGGTTGTAAAAAATAGAGTGTTACGAGTGTGACGAATGTTGAAGAATTACATCAGGTCTGTAAGGATAGCGTTCGATTCACACTTCCTATACTGTAAAAGACCTTGTATGATAATATAATAATAATCTTAGATCTACCATTAGAAAAAATATTTTTTTAAAAATAAAGTTATTCATCAACTGTCATTACATTATGGCTTATCAGAGGTTCTAAAAGAAACAGACCAAAAATCACGCTCTACAACGAATAAGAATTTTAAAAGACCTTTTGTCTCACTGGCTCTTGGGACATTTTTTATTAGTAAAACTTTTCCACTAATTAAAAACGCAAAAGAATTGTGGCTCTCAGGCATTGCGTGCTACAGCTGAACTACCGTTTTAATTGGTGGTGAGGTTTTTTGTGTTTGTGAATCGAACATCATTAAACCACGCGCCGCTAAAATAATAACCATTTATCTTTTCGGTGTATCAATTTTTTTCTTCAAAAACTGTAATGCTGATAAAACTTGAATGGCAACAATTCCTAATTTTTTTGATGTTGATTAAAAGTGCTAAAGAAATGTGCGTTTCGCCGACGGTATGACCTATGTTGACCCTTTCAGTTCAGTCCTATCGGCCTTCCAAGACCAGATGAATAGCATGATATTTCTGCAGCCGAACTTAGGGTGAACTTACAAAGTTACATAGTTCTCGAGCGTGACACTCGCCTTGCACTATTCGAAGGCAGGAGAAGTTCTCCTTTGAGTCAGAGATACCAGCGCCTCTGGTGCACAGAGATTTGAATCTTGACCTCCAATTCCCGAAATAAGACCCCATTAATACGGAATTTCTTTAATTCAGGATTTATGAAAATAATATGCCCTATGAGTTTAAGGACCGACATACACAACTCTGGTGATTCAACTAAATTACCACTGTCAAACCAAAATATAATAAGATGAGTTTTGACGATTGAAATAGTTCCAATGGTGGTATTCCAACACCTTAATGTCACTATTTATTTATAGCAACAATTCATGTATTATAGTTTTAAAGATCAGTAATAAAGCATACCAAGTATTCAATGAATACTCATACTCATACCTCGTTGGCCATGTTGGTTGCAAGTGCGACTGCCGATCGGGAGG
>DWDV01002318.1:0-11746 GCA_018245615.1 Mimoniades ocyalus
AATGTCTAAATTAAAAAAAATTAATAGTGGTCGACCCGGGAATTGAACCCAGGACCTCCCGATCGGCAGTCGCATGTGCAACCAACACGACCAACGAGGCAGTCCAATATTATATGCTATGCTATATTATATATATTATACGCTATATTATATATTATGGCTCGTAGACTGGTTTTGTGCCCGGTGTATGGAAATAGGCTCACCTCCTATTTCATAGTGGGGCATAAATGTATTTAACTACTGAAAAGTAGCAGTATATTATACTCCTCTGCCTACCTCTTCGGAGTTACTTGTTACCCGTTACGTATATACACGTACAAAATTGGTGCAAACAAGGTAAAAAAAGTTGAAATACTTCAAGATTAGACACTTAAATGATTAAGTTCTGGTCTTTCTGTTCTAAATTCATCGGTGATATACAAATAGGTTACGGTCAAACCCTATTCAAGATATTATATCTATTCGAATTATAAGGTAACTTTTAAATAATATCACAAGTCTGCCCGGGTCACTAAAACGTAGGAGGTGACCACATAAATAACATTACATCAATTTCATGTCTGGGGCGTATTTCACTCACTACCAAACATGTCTGGAACATGTTCCAAATTCAAATTGCAAATATCTAACAAAATACAATACGCGAGCACACTTGCAGAAACGAAAAATGAATTGGCACTGTATTGTAACATTTCCTTGACAACGGGAAATGAATTTTTGCTTCGTGGATCGGGAAGTGTTGAATCTCTTGACCCGGCGTTTCGTACGCCGCTCTGGATTCGCTGGCAGCAAATTATACTGACGTATACACGAGTGCATCTAGATCGCATTTCTTGTTTTGAATTTTAAGATTTATGGTTATCAAAGCCATAATACACTTATTAATCAATGGACAGATAATAAATATCTTTGGTCATATCCACACATAGTCGTCTGATTCTCAAGTAGGCAGGATGTTATGGTAATCGGAGGGATGATAAACTGCTATACTTATATAGATTTATTAGACTGAAACACGGAACGAATAGGTCCTCGGCTAAGTATTCGAGTTCACCGATCGCTAGACCAGAGAGCTGCTTTAAGCCAGTTATGTATATAGCAACTAACGAACTAACTTTATGTACTGCAACTTAATATAGATGTAATGAATGTAGAAGAAAATAATTTTCTATGTAATATGGCAAATATCTAACAAATAGCAATCAAAGGAGACATGAAAAGCGATCATAAAAGTGATTGCTCACTTATCCGTTAACATTTCCTGATAACACGAAGACGGATGTCGGTACAAAAACGAAAAGTCGATATAAACCGTTCTCATGTGGAGGTGATTTGAAATTACATAGTCATGTTATGTAATTTCAAGTAAGTGAACCTGACTGTTGCGCCGGGGGTCACGGGTTGGATTCCCACCCATAATAAATATTTGTGTGATGAGCACAAGTATTTGTTCTGTGTCTGGGTGTGAAAAATAAATAAAAAATATATATCTATTTAAGTATATATTAATATGTATATATGTAGTTTATCAGCCATCTGGTTACCATACCACAAGCTTTCTTGACGCTTACTTTGGGATCAGATGGCCGTGTGTGGAGATGTCCCGATATATTATTATTATTATTATTCTATTTCAAGATTCTTATAATTATTGTAATATCTCGGTTTAGCTTTAATAAGTTTATATCTAATCAATTTTCTTAATCTTGGTAAGACTGAAAATATTCGAAGTGATTATATTTTAGATTTTTATTTTCTATAAAAGTGCCAAGTTAAATTTTGAAACTACGTAAATTAAAAAGCATTCTCCATAAATTCGCATACTTGGATAATACGCGGATTAAGTGATTATGTAATCAAAACTATTGCATCAATTGTATGCAACCTTATGGAATGTAAAAAAGTTCTCATTTTATGTCATGGCACAGTTCTTTAAGTAATTTCTATTGTATGAAAAATAATTTACTCCCACCCGTCTGATTTTTTTAATTTTAATGACCGTCTGAATTTTAATAAAATATTCACGGGAACTCTATGTACTATGGCGTCATGCTCCTTATTATTTAAGGAGATCTGTGTTCAATAATAGAACAATAAAAGTGGTTGATGGTGTTGATGATGAAAATGCTATTAATATAACCACATTAGTTTGCAACTAACAATGAAATGAAAACAACAATTTAAAGTTCATCTTTCACACGCTAATGCGAAATCTATTTAATGTAGAACAGGGAAAATAATAAATTGGAATAACTCTACAAATCTTTATTAATCTACGAACCAGAATATTACATGAGTACGTATTACAAACTCAACGACCGTAACAATTTGTGCGATAAGAATTTTGACATCGCGGAAATAAATGATACGATCAATCTGTGTTCTAACTCCAATGTTAGACAGATGTATTATTAGAAGTTAATGTGATATTTTTATTATACGAAATTCCTTTTCTATTTTCGAGAGGTATATATCCATTATTTCAGATTGAACAAGAATTCTTACGTTCCTTAAGAAATTCCTTCCAAGAAAGATCCTTACATTCTATTCTTATAAAAAAAAACTGACTTTTTTCCTCATTTGTCATTTTAAAGTACACATATAGACAATGCTAAAATGACTACTGTTAGTATATTTCAATTAACTATTTTGCAAAAAATAATACGATACAATATAAATAAAAATAGATAAAAGTATTCAAAAGTGAAAGAAAAGATAAAAAAGACAAAAGCGATCTGACATTTCTCGCGAGAGTGGTCTCACAAATGAGATCGTATCACGACCTAATTATAGAGTTAGGAAAAGTCTATGTATAAATTGTACGTATAGAAAAAATATACTATGATTTTATTCTTCGATAATATAATGTAGACAGTCAGTCTCCGCCGGGACCTCGCTGCAAACGGCGGGAACTCATGCGGAAGGACATCGTATAGGTCCGAAACTAGTCGGGCCTTCCCGAAAAAACATACGTGAGTGAAGCCGAATTAATTCTCAGTCATAATGTAGACAATAAAAATATTAGTTTATTATATAAATACAATATAAAATCAGACGGATGATGTACGTCATCAGTAAGCAGTAATCGTATATCAATTCCTGAAAGATCAATAGAGCCACTAATCAACATCATTATCAGCGTATTCCCATCCAATGTTAGGAATGGGCTTCCTTTGAAGGGTTATGTACATAATCCCATAGAGTCTCAATACTTTACCGAACGTGAACTTTTTACGCCTTTCTTGAAGAGTTCCACGCGTATTTATCTTATAAACACATGTTCGGCTTGCTGAAATGAGTTTCGTTATTGACTGTAACTCATTTAAGTCGTACTATTGAACTTAACTCTTATCCCGAAACTCGGTAACTATTTAAGGGTCGGCCGCGTCTTACTCTGCTTAACTTTGCAGATGATTTGCGTTACGTTCTGTACTTCAAATTCACTTAGCAGGAAGTAATGAGATGAGTTTTATCTAGAGAAACAGACGACAGAGGTTGCGTAATGTACTATGAATTCTCATTTGTTTTGCACAGTTTCAATCTAGTTTTCTACTTATGTTTACAACTTATTTTCATTCCAAGTGTTTTAAAATAGAAGATTTTTCCAGCAGACAAAAGCCCAAAATGTCAAAGAAGATGTTTAAAGCAATTATATACATTGATCTATATATAGGTACTTACATATGACTTCCATCCTGCCCTGGCCCGCGGCTGACTCGAAGCTGGGCGCCTCCGCGGACACCTCGCAGCGGTACACACCAGATGATTTAAGCGTCACCTGATGTAGCACCACTTTTCTGTCGTCGGATTTCGATAACTATATAGAAACAAAAAATGGACATTACTTTTATGCAATCGCTTTTGTAAATATAACTAAGGTTCGGAACTAAAACTATACTAAACTGACACTTACGTAAATGTAAAAGTAGAAATTAAACGAGATGGTTACTCTTTGTTTTCAATTATACATGTTTCATATATAAGGTACTACTTTCAGTGTAAAACTCAATGAAAATAGAACGTAACTTAGTTTTACCATGAAACCTTTTAAATAACTTTTTACTGTGACTGTGTAAAATTTTATTACTTCGAAAGGTATTACGGGGCAATTTTCACAATCTACATCAAACACCTGTTTTACTGCTGGAATATAATTCTTATTTTAATACTTATAAATCATCAACCGCTGATTATAGTAGTATTATTTTCCTATGTAAGGAAAGTCGTGGAAAACAATAAAAGGGATACAAGGAATAATGACTACGGATGATATTGATACAACTCTATAGCACAAAGGTGCAAGGCATCCTGTATTACAATAAAAAATCTTTACTCAAAAATTACGAAAATACAAACTCAATGTACCTAAAGGTGCATATCTTGAAAAAGGAAATAAAATCTTATTTATAAAACCTTTAAGGAAACATATAGGTATATTTGAAACGAACAATAAACTTTCAAAAAAATTTAGATTGAGTAAATATACAACTCGCCTTCAATATGATGTGTCAAGAAAATTCAAGTTTCTGATCAACAATACCCAATAGATCGATGACGTACACCCGTCCAGTCTTTTTTATTGGCCCGATTTTGATTGGATTCTGTTTCATATTGGTAACATGAAATCCTAACTTTTCTACTCGACTTAGGTATTGTTCGCTTCATTTGAAAAATACGTATAGTCTAACAAAGCTGGCTCAAGAGAGCAGAGAAACGAAAGGATGTACAATAAGACAGTGGTATTACGCCATGGAGCAATTCACGTCAGAAATGACGACGAAGCTACCTCTCGAAATCTAACAGCTCGCGGCTACATGGCCCGAAGGCTTATAACAGAATTCACGGATATTGTTTATATAAAACGAAATAAATACGTTACCAGCTCATACCCGCGCAGAAGTCGGTATTACAATACAATCCAATAAATCAAGATTTTATATTCATCACGAACGTAACAAAAGCGTAATTTAGATTTTCACGTATGTAACTTCTAAGCATACAAAATTTCACGAAATTTTCACACCTGTAATCCTCCGAAAAGGTAGGCAGAGAAGTATTGTACACTCCCACGTTTCACCGGTTACGTTTTCATTCCAGTATGAAATAAGTGGTGAGCCTATTGTCACACACCGGGCACATATCCAGCCTCCGACCATTAGAAAAGTTTAATAGTGGCCGACGCAGGATTTGAAACCAGGACCTCTCGATTGGCGGTCGCGCTTGCAATCAGCACCGCTAACGAGGCAAGAGGTAGTTGATGATGACGATAATAATAATTCATTGACTAATCTCGGAACATAAAAACCCTATCTTAGGGGAAGTCGCGGTGGAGACTGGCGTTTTTATAACACAAAGCATCATTACGAACTCTCGCGACCCTCGATTAAAGCAAAATATGTTTACATGAAGATTTTATCTAAACGATATAGTAATAACATCGGTATGGCTTACAATGACCGGCGGTTTTCATTATGATGACAATAATGAGAAATTCCCAGGATTTATGAAACAAAATAAACCTGAATGGCCAAAGGGTGGGGCATTTACGAAAAGGGAAAAGTAATACGTAATACGTGTAGAACAATGGTGTTTTATGGGAGACGACATGTAGGTGGTTTTACAGCGCTTGCTTTATAGGTGATTAGCGGCGCGCCCTAAGTTCACGAGATAAGGCAGACTGTACTCACTATTTTATTTATGGTTCCAGAAAAGAGTATACGGGTAAATTCAAACTTAAGAAAAGAAATGGTGTAAAAAAACGTCATAATCAATGTATTTCATAATGAATGATATGAAAAAGTGGTTATGTTATAGTGGTTTAGAAATGGGCGTTCCACTCCGGGGTCCATGTTTCTAACTCTGTTGAGCATACATTTAAAAAGTAAATACATACATTTTAAGATTAAATGTCTGCCTCGTTGGTCGTGTTGGTGGCAAGGGCGACTGCCCATCGGGAGGTCCTGGATTCAAATCCCGGGTCGGGCAGTATAAGAATTTTCTAACTTAGATTTTCTAGTAGTGGCTCAGAGTCTGGGTGTGTGCCCGGTGCATGGCCATAGGCTGACTGTCTATTCCATAGTGGGACGTAAACGTAAATGGTGAAACATGGGAGTGTTCTACACTCCTCTGCCTACCTCTTCGGGGATAACAGGCGTGATGTTACTTCGTTTGCTGTAACAATGAAAAAACAAGACCGTGACGGAAAGCGAGCTACAATTCCCTCCAATGAGTGTGAAGGTCTGTCAAACCGCACTAAGCCAGCGTGGCAGACTTTACTTACTGATTGGCTGGCTTTAACCGTTCTCATTCTGAGAGAAGGCCCGTGTTCAAAACCGAAACGATATAAGGGTGATCACGATGAGGATACAAACAAAATAAGACAGTGAGTACTTGCCCTAACAAAGACAATGTTAGTAGATGAATTCAAAAACACAGTTATAATCTGCATATTTGAGTCCTATCAGTAACCTACAAGTAATGAACATGAACAAGTAATGAACACGTGCCTAGCTATAAATAATGATAATCAATTCATACATTTCGTTTTAAATAAGTGAAGAGTCGTATCGCAATCATGTTTAGAAATGAAAACAAATTATTCTATGAAAAATTGACCTCTTGGGAAATTTATTCCTTAATCCATCTGGACGAAATTTCTCGTAATTGTACAAACTGAATACCAAGCATATTAATAACGTTTAGCTAAGCATCTTGGATTCGATCTAAATAGAAAATATGGTTTAAATAAATAAAACAAACCTATCTGTGCACGAAAATGTCGTGCGGAAACCTGCATGCTTTAGTGTTCGTAAAAAAATGTTCTTTAAGGTTTATATGCCAAGCTGCACTCGGCGAGCGTGGCAGACTATGGCCTTGGCCCCGTCATTTTGAGAGGAGACGAGTGTCCAGTAATGGAACGATAAAAGACTCGGGAGAGAACCGATCAGTCAGAGGGGGGTCAGAAATATTGAAAACCGGCGTGAAAACACGTCTGTAACACGGCTGTAAATAAACGAATACTTCTTTTTGG
Source organism: Mimoniades ocyalus (assembly GCA_018245615.1). NCBI lineage: Eukaryota > Metazoa > Arthropoda > Insecta > Lepidoptera > Hesperiidae > Mimoniades > Mimoniades ocyalus. The sequence continues at coordinate 7,031 of DWDV01002318.1, forward strand.
AACTATAATATAATAAGGTACCATGGTATAATATAATAATGTACTAGCACCCTTGCTATATTCGCCCTCTTAAACCTGATTATCAAGTTTATTCTGTCTTTAACTGTGTACGTGATAACATTTGATAATTTATGATTGACTGTATGTTTCGAATTTATGAGCATTTAACATCACTAAAACAATCATTATTACACGTGTAGTAATTGAGAAATGGAATAAGACATCGTGTTCCGATAAAGCTTCTCTTACAAAAAAGATATTAATAATAATAATGACGATAAATTAAAATTTAACACTCATTGTCATAAAGACGTAACCATTTGGTGGGAATCATTGATATAGAATACGTTATACTTACATACCAACAGAGAGTAAGAACATACATAGGTTCTGGAAACAAACATGTGATCGTAATTGTAGCAGGTGTTTATTCAAAACCACTTCCTTTTCCAATCTTGTGCCAATATATTCGTCGATGTTCTTTTGTGATTGGACGTTTCAGTGAGAAAGCGCTTGAATACAGTCTTTGTAAGAGTTTTAGGTTTGAAACATGCAAAGTAGAAGACATCCTTTTCGAGGATGAAATATATTATACGAGTATAAGCGGGGAGCGACGCGTTTTAAAATTTATTAAATATCTATGTACCTACATAGAATAATTTACATTTATACATATAATTGTATATAGTAAAGTTGAATATTGAATTGATATTAAATTGAATATTCAATTTAAAATAGAATTTATAATTATTAAGTTGAATTGTTGTTGACTGCCTCTAGGGTCGAGTTGGTTGCAAACGCAAGTGCCGGTCGAGCGGTCCTGGGTTTAAATCTCGGATAGGGCATAATTGGATTTTACTAAAATTTTCTAGAAGTGACTCGGAGTGCGTGAATATGTCCGATGCATGGCAATAGACTCACCACCTATTCCATATTGGAACGTAAATGTGAGTGGTGAAATTCCTTTGTCTACCTCTTCGAGGATTACAAGCGTGATATTACAATTACGTTAAATAAAAAATACTTCTCCATAGGTATTTATATCAAGTTAATACAGTGAATTTTCGTACAATATTGTGATTTCAATCTAGCATATTACATCTTTCATTACGTGTAACGAGAACTTCATAAAGATATTAAGTATCAGGGAGGCTGTTTTATATAAAACCATATAAAGTACGTAAGGGCGATATACCAACCATTCTAATTATCTTTACTGTTTTGTTATTTTTACATTCACCAACCCTGTGAAGCGACAACCCTATTAGTCTGGTTAGTTCTGCTTTTAACATTTATAAATCTTCTGCGATTTTTCCCTTGACTTATTCAGTTACTTTTTTTATTTCATTATTATTTGACGTTCATGAATAATATATTATATATGTCACATTAACATTGTATGTTTCGTTTTATCATATTTCATTATTCGGTGGGCTAAATTGAATCGTTATATTCGTATTTTTTTTGAAAACAAACAATATTTAGAAAAATGAAAAATATTAACACAAACATATTGCACAGAAATCAGCAAAGTATCCGAGGTCAACGTCTGTTACTGTCGTGGTGTTATCATAGAAAAACAATGGCTAGGCAATGAAAGGTTGTACGAAATACAAGCTGTTACAGAATTGAAATGTAAATAGATAAAACTTACAATTGTATACAAATGTATAAACAGCCAAGTAACATTCTACGTTAGTTCTGTGTACTCGCTTGCGCTGCTTCGCCAAACTTCAGCCGCGGCTCATTTCCCTCATCCGATCTTTTGCCAATATTTTTCATACTATCGTACGAGATTTACAAAAGTCGCATATATATCAGTAGAGACCTATTCAACAGACATATAGCGTGTGATCCATTTGTATTCTGGTATTGGCCTTTTAAAAGTACAAATGAGCCATAACATTATTAATTTAATAGACTGCAGACATTTTAAAATTAAAAAAATACTTGCATTTTCAGCAGCTCAATTTTGAATTTTTTTAATGTCTTTTTTTCATTAGATACAACTATAGCAAAAGATCTAAACCCATGGAGCCATGGACCCATGACCGAGAGCAAACTTTTGCCCAACCTTTAGATAGACAATTAAAAAATAAAATACATTAAGATAGACAGACTGCTGGTATTTTTGTCAATAGTTATTTATAATAAAATAATAAAAGTATAATACAATGTTAGCAAGCGGCTTGTATAATTTCATTATAAATTAATTTAACATAAATTTTTAGTTAAATACATTATATTTGGGTGTTTCAAATGATGCATGCGAAATTTGTGATTATCCTCTACAGGAGTATGATTAGGATCCTTCACGATCAATGAGGGTTATTGAGCAACAGTTAATAACCCGTGTGTTGCCACAAAGAGTAATATTGTAGGCGACCCACTACATTATTTAAAAACATTTTGTAAAAATGGTAAGAACGAAATAAATGGCGCGAGTGTCAGGCACTTTAAAAAAAAGTAGTCGTCCACGCACACCGGCACGAACAGGACGTCGGCACGCGCTTACGCCTTAACCGTTGTTTTATTATTCCTATCGCCTATAATTGTCTAACGTATAATTTCAAACTTGGAACGCATTACAAGTTACTTATCACATTTATTTAGACGGATAGTGTGGTACTAAGTTTTAATTATAAAATAACATAACATCACGTTTATATGGGGTATGTAGAGAAATGTGGTACACTATCACCTTTCGCCAGGTACATTTACGTCCCAGTATGCATTAGGAGGTGAGCCTATTGCTATACACCTGATACAAATCTCGACTGAACCACTACTAGGAATTTTAAGTCATATCAATTTAATAAATCGTAATAAACACTTATTCATTTAATATTTTTATCCGGTGTTGGGTTACGCTATTACACACGTTAACTACACAATACACGCTCTTTTCTCCTGGGGACCTGATATCTGGAATAATGATTACGACTAACATTAAAATCGTAATTATAAAGATAATTAATTAAAATCATAATCGAGAGATCACTTTCCAGAACGTATATGAAATTTCTAAAGCATTAAATAATCATCATTCATTTGATGTTGCAATGTTTGTTGATTATATTCGAGTAGAAACGTATATTAGAGGTGTCTGTTTAAATATTCGTAACTCTAAAAACTAACTGGTTTAATGTATGTTCAACGTGTTTGTGTGCTACGTATGTTCACATTATTAATATGTCAAGATAAAAGCAAAACATATTTATCAAATTCAGCCAACATAAACAGGTTTTAAAAAATATATTTACGTCAAAAAGATCGCTGATAGGATCTATGCTGTCAGTGTTGGAGTAAAATACACAAATATGTACAGTATAAAGGTTTAGTCGGCATTTGCTTTGAACATTTTAAAATATTAAGATACGCTGGTGTTTTAAGGGTCTCTTCATAGTAATTAAGATATCGCTATCGACTTTGTCTAATCTATTATATACTACTATATGGCTGGTCACATTTATCGCAGGATCGATAATCGCTGGGGTAGACGTATTCTGGAGTGGAGACTGCGTCTTGGCAAAGGTAGCGTAGGACACCCTGCGGCTAGGTGGAGTGACGATATACGCAAAGTGGCTGGTAGCGGTTGGATGCAAAGAGCCGAAGATCGAGCTCAGTGGCGTGCTATTGGAGAGACCTGTGTCCAGCAGTGGATGGGAATGGGCTGATTAAAATATTGAGAATCTCGTATATAAATAACAGGTTTAATACCTGTTATTTATATACGACATCTTAAGCATAGGACGTGATGGCTGATAAATTATTCGGCTATAAGATTGCAGTGAGTAGCCTGCGGACATTTTGGTAATAATAAATAATGTGCTCTCGAGTATTGTAATTGTTTTTGGTTACATCGTAAATCTTACTGAGAAAATATTTAATTCACAAACATTTCAACAAATTATATAATATGCGAATGATAATACGAGTATAATCATATAATTCTTAGGGAATATGTAATTTTTTTTGTTTATCCTAAAACAAAATATCACCTATTTTTACTCGAGACCGTCGAGAGACAATCTTTACGTAATTATATTCCTGCGTAATGTTCTCTAAGATGTATGAGGTCATTCAACTTGTACTCGGTCAGCGAAAAAGGCTACTGCTTTATATTTTAAGGAAACGAGACATCGTCTCACAGAAAAACTATCAGAGGGTCAACATTGATAATGACGATGATAAGAAAATATAATTTTGCGTTGATATAGAATAAAATTGATAATAAAAGTAATGCTAAAAACTTGTAAGGATGTGTACAAATGCCCGCGCCTGTGTTCGACTTCAGAAACTACGCTCACTCGAGCACTCAATTACTACGCGGTACTCGGGTATAAGTGCAACAATTGACTTAGATTTTAGATTTAAACTAAATTACAACTAGTAATGCATACCTTTTCTTTTATAGTTTAGGTAAATTTCGTGTAACTGTTTGTTTGCTAATATTTATTTATATATACGTAATATAACTCCTCTAATTCATTTCCTTCTTTTTTCTCATTCACATTTTATCTAGCATTTTAAAAACACTAGAACGTACTAATAGATCTAAAAATAATCAAATTTAATTCTATACATAATTAATACACTAACTGGAATTGTAATAAATACCAGTTATTATTAATAAATGTAAAAAGTAACATCACGCCTGTAATCCCCGAAGAGGTAGGCAGAGGAATGTAGAACACTCCCACGTTTCACCAGTTA
>DWDV01002319.1:0-11743 GCA_018245615.1 Mimoniades ocyalus
ACTCCGAACCACTACTAGAAAATCTAAATTAGAAAATTTTGTAGTGTTCGACCCGGGAATCGAACCCGGGACCTCCCTATCGGCAGTCGCACTTGCAACCAACACGACTAACGAGGCAGTCTTGTGACTTCGTGACTTGTTGACAGTCGGATCGTTGTGACTTCATTTAATGTAACTGAAGTACAAACATTTCAAAATTACATTGGCAATACTTTTGGCGCTCGATTATTGTAAGTCCCGCAGCTTCAGAACTGGAAGTCATATCTGATCGGAGGTATGATCGTTTATCATACAACCATTGAAATCGTAGAAAACCAGCTCCAGGAACGACCCTTGGCGACAGACACCGATTCAGAGCGTGGAATATTTACAAAAGAAAAAGGTTTCAATTTGAAATAAAATTTTGAACTTACAAAAACTCATAAGGCTAAAATCATATCATCAAGAGGATATACGAGAGCCGAAGAAAACGAACACCGTTCGTTGTAAGCTATAGAACTCAATCGTGAGGGTAATGTAAGAGCATTTTATTACAGCTCACAGAGCGCACGGGACGACCTTGCGGACGAACTCACAAACGAGGAGCCATCACCACGAGTGACACCGGTAACTACACAGCGCACGCTGCGCAAACGCATTCCTGATTCGACGCGCGCGCAACTGCGCACCATAATACCACCACTAGACGCATAAGTACATACATGACACATGTGTACAACAAGAGCGAACAGCGCGATTGTAAACGATATCACAGACACACACATACACACACATTACGAACTATTATATAAAAAAATCAATTTGAATTAGTTCATCTCTAACATAGGACACACGTAAATAATATATACGTTATAAAGATGATTATATTCCATTAAAAATAATTCAAGTGTACCTTACACCATGATAACAAGTGCTAGTACAATTTGAACTATAGATAAACTCATACGCAGATTGATAAAAAACAATAACAACGTCTTTGTTGTAGCAAACTCACATATCAAAGTAACACTTGAACCGTACCGACTCATGTCGGAAATGCATAAAGGTATCGGAAAAAGAGAAATCGGCCAAAGAGGTAGTCTTTCACGGTGTTCAAACAAAAACGGCCGCTACGGTTACGGTAGCAACGAGCGGTCCAGTTGGGGGGTTCACGAGCCGTTCTCGCATAATGGCCGTGACCTATTCACCGGGAGATATCGGCGAGTGACCGCCCGCCTCGCCCCACCATCGCTTTCTTCTGACCCGCTTTTCATAAACAATACTTCGGCAACGCGACGGGCCCGCTCGCCTCAACACGAGAAAGTATTCGATATGAAAGCAACATTTGATTTAAGCAAACACTGATGACTAAGTAACGAACATATCGGACAGACTCGACGCATTCGAAATTATATGGAAAAACACTCAACAGTAACACTCAGCCGATGGGAGGTATTGTTTCATACCAATAATTAATAACAAAACTAATTCTAATAACGATTCCTGATTAAATCCAAAAACTTGCCTATATAAGGGAAAAATAACAAGCTAATATTAAACTATATAACCACAACAATACGAGCCAGCACGTTGCAACAGGTAAGTAGATGCGGACACATACGTCGGGTATCACCAGTGGCCGAAACAGACGTAACCTACTCCCACTGAAATCGTAGAAGTCGGAGGTGTGATAATTTCACAACGGCCAACGCGAGGTACAATACCAGATTCGCCACGGAAAAGCAATATCCGATTGCGAGCCGAGTGGTAATTTAGCGTGAGAACTATTAATATGGACGGTAAACAATTGAAATGGATACACTGTCCGTCTGTAACGATTTACGGTCAGTCGAAATAACTTCATATCCATAATATTTACGTGCTCGTGTCGTTTCTTCTGCTTTTAATAGATACAAATCGTCTATTTCGAGTGATGAGGAATGCAAATAGAACGCCAAGGGAACAGCGGAGCAGATGCCGTGTCACGGCTCCTCGCATTTCCGAATCGATTACGGGCCCGTATCGGATTCCGCAAATCGAATAACAAATTACAAGCGAATTGTCACACACGACACCGAACACGCAAAATGACATGTGTCCGAGATTGTTATTGCGATATTGAGCAGGATATTTTGAATTTATTTACTTTCTACTGCCAGTGCGGTCACAGTGGTGGCTAGTTTCCCTTCGGTGTAGTAGTGCATTAATCAGTGACATTGTCGCCGCGACAGTTCTGGTGCCGTGTCGGCGCAACTTCAACAATACTTTCACGTCAAGACGCCATCGAAACTCGAGTGCAGTCACTTATCCGAGGAGCACTTAATTGAATGAGGATGCGAGAGATCTCGAACACAAAACAATGAAGGTCGTAAATCACAGTTTCCTCCGTGTAATAGTTGCATCCTACGGGCGGCAGCATCGCGGCGGCAATCCGGCGCACTATCTAAATTGATGGCTTCCGGTGCACATTAGAAGCGCTGAATCTATCGCGCAGCTCACTGCGTACGCGACACAACTCATTCGCCACTGCGCGTGCGCCCGTAGAAAGTGACGCTAGCACTCACCCAAAATCGAACGAACGTAAGGAGCGTGGGTGAGATGGACGAACGGTGTTTTTAACTTAACTAACTAACTAGCGATCATCCGCCTGTGAAGACGGTAGCGTCGCACATTTGGCGTGCCGGCATCCGCGTTATTCTCTTCACGGTTTGTTTGATCTCTCACATATGTAACATTCCGAAGCGACACCACCAAACGGCCGACTCCCGACGACGCACGCATCAACTTAATTGACTCGTTAATGCGGGCTGATTAAAAGTATTTGGTAAATATAAAATATAGCACAAGCATTGAGAATAAATGTTATTATTAAAGTAAAATAGAATTCCCAGTCATACATGTATGTTCTTCAATACTTAAGGAACACTTAAAGAGCCCCTTTTAAGTAATTTACATTCCATAAAATTGTGGATTCTTCCATACTATTAGGGTTACTTGTTTTCAAAACACAAGGTTTTTTTTATACACATCTCCCTTATCCACATATATATTTATTTATTGAAAGTGTGATACTTTGAAAATTTCATTATAATCTTTAAAAATTAAATTCCATCAGAAATATTTATAGACTACAAAACAGCTTTTGATCGAAAAGTAATTACCTATCCTGAAATAATTCGACGTAAATTACAATTTAGAGTTGCGCATATTATTGAATCATCAAATTAATAACACAAAATAAGATTAATAGTACCAAGTAATAATAGCCTTCAAAATACTTTTTTGTGGCAACATTTAATCGATTCGTACGCAAGTTCGATATCATTAATATGAGTTATTACAAACATCCCTATTTGTTTCCTGTGTGGGCGGGGATCCGCGTCGGAATTAATTTATTCATGTGGGCCGAACACTGGAGACTGAGACACACAAGATCGTGTTACACTCGTTAATCAAAGCGTCGACCGACGAGGAAGATAGTTGGCTTCGGTGACAAAAAACCGAGCGTCGAGTGACGACGCGCAGCCGCCGCCACTCCAGCCTAATGGCCTTTTTACACTGTGCGACACGTCAACAACGCACTATGAGGCTGTTTTCAGTCGACAGACACGGGGACAACGACCCCGCAACTATGCCCTTTCAGCAACAATCGACCGCCGAAGGAATGCGTGTGCAAATCGCGTCGCGGCCGTGCCGTGAATCATAAGAAAGAGTTTAATTAAATCGAAAATCAGTTGTGATCTCTCCGCTTACAACACTCTGACTAATGAGTCAGCGTTCGAAGGATAATCGGTTAGATCGGCTCTCGATTGCGTCACCTTGGGAATGTAAATTATTATTATTATTTTTTTGCTAGCAACTTCTGTTCCCCGGGGACGGGACAACAGAGACTAGAGAGACACTGATAGACGTGAACTGCCAGAGCTTGGCTACATTGACAATGGACCGATACATGGCAAAAAACTATCACAAAAACTTTGATAATGAAATGGTATTGCAAAAAGATGAGCGTCGACATAAATACATTAAATAGAATTCATGAAATAAATTTACTGTACTTTGCAAACATACAAAAGAAAAATAATTCATGTGTCGTTACCTAATAGAGCACCAGTGGAATTTATAAGTCTACTCTACTACGGCATATTACATACATAGCATGAATATTCATACGATATTATTTGATAAAAACGAAGCCTTTGAATAGCTCACACGCGAATAAGCGCAATGGAATTTTCCTAATCCTTATATAATAACCAAACCTTTGATTTTAAATAAAATACACTTTATTTTATTATAAAATTTTAATTTTATATATATTTAGAACAATCGAATCATTTAACAAAAATTGTTTAACATTTAGACGGCTACGACATACTTCTATTCAATAGTGATAGCGAATAAACGTAAAAAATATAACAATAATACTAAAACCAAAGCAGCTTCAAGGTGTAAGTGTAAAAATCAAATAGTGGCTACATGCATCACGCAACACAACGACGTTCAAAACGGCCGGGGTTAAATAATGCGAGATAAATATTGAGCGGCGCGCATACCGTCATAAAGTTGGCCCGACGAGACCGCATAGTTACCTGCAAGAAACAAACAAACAGACATTAGATAAATTCCGCCAGCCCGCTCCGGGACCGTCCGAGAACAATGGCCGCGGAGAAAGGCCAAAATAAAGGTCACGGCTAAGGCGGATGTCTCATTAAATATTCATGATTTGCCTGCATTCGCATACTCTAGGGACTATGAAAATATTTTTGACCCTCCGTGCATTGAGAACGTAATTATACATCATAAACCTATAACACGCTACCACTGTGTAAAATCGTTACAATAAAAACATGGGTGAGTCTATGCGTATTACTACAATACTGATCAACCCACTCTTAACACCTTCTTCACTTCTGCTGACGAAACCAAGAATGTCGCGTCATTAAGCTTTGGATTTGGTGCAGTCGTGCATTATTGTCTCATATTCATAATGATAACGTGATCCGAACAGACGGCAAAACGTGAAAATTCGAAAAAGCGAACACACTGAGAACTAACCTTGCCTAATGTAACTTCGGCACCCAAAAGCTACAATGACTCAAAAGCTACTTATATACCTATTTCTTCATCAAATTGTAATAACAAATCTATTTAAAATGTAATTTTGATTTCTACACAATATAATATGTGAAAGCGATGTTATCATAAAATTTATATTTCATCCAAACTATGAAGCAATGTCATTTGCAACAATGGATATTTGAACACCTAGCGGCGTATATATACGGTTAGTTGCTACGTAATATCACGTCAAAGCATTCTATAGCAAAATTTTTGTTCTTCAACGCCTTTAAGTTATTCGTGTAGTGATAAATCTATGTAAAACACTTGTGCAGGAATGGTAAATTTAAGCGAAACATTTTAAACGCGCTCTCAAATATCGTAATATAATATATGGTGACATTGAGCAGACGGCGAGTGGCTGCCACGCGCGATACGCCAGCAAGATTTCATGCTAATATTTTAGTAATACCTACCTAGAGCCCGCCTTTTCTTTGTTTTATTCAAAAGTACGACGCTTTAACGCATTGTACATAAACAACTCGCGCTAACTCGTAACGAATATAAATGTCCGATATATAAGAAGCAATATTATGGAAAAATATTAATGGAAAACAAAATGGTAATAAAATAGTTATGTTACAGGTAAATAAATGACACATGCAATAGATTTCCTGCTATCATTATTATGATTACCAAAGGCTTCTTCTCTGTCCTGTTGCAGAACCCGTGAACATTTAAAACCAAGGTCAATATTTATTTTACTCAAGTAGATTATTAATGCAAACGATCACACGTGGATGCTGTAGTTCTTGGGCAACACCCGGTACACATGATACAACGAAATACGGATCTGAAATGTGAAATCAGTCACTTGTTTGCTGATAACTAGATAAAATTTTTATAATGGTAATCTGAATTCGTGTAGAACATTAATTTCGAAGGATAAAAATCTTTTACATGTAATCTTATGATTCAATAAAACATTTGAATGTATAATCATTCCTATCGGGATGTCTATAATGTACATTAAAAAAGAAGCGGTACTTCTATAATTGAACATTAAACTTAAGGATATATTAACCTCAAATGAACATTAATAATTATTTTGAATCATGACTAAGAATTATCGATTTGGACATCCCTGGGGTGACGTATACATGTCAATTTATTCCCACTGGACCTCGGATACGAACTAGAGATTGGAGCCTTAAACAAACCATTTAAAATTTTCCCTTACCATGACGTGGCTGTCCATGATTTGACCTCTGCTTTTAGTTCGTGATCATTTCTTATGGACACCCATCGATGCCTCGCCTCGAGTCCCATCGCATCAGAGCGCATAACGACTGGGCGGTGCCAGCACGGTTTATGCTAATACCGAGCGCGTTATGCAAGCGGCTGACCAGCCCTTTCCAACGACTACAGAAACATTCCTCCTAGCAATAGCTCGGAACGCCGCGCCCCCATTCGTATTAAACGTCTCGGTGTTGTAAAACATTTTTATTTTAATCGAACTGTCCAACGAGCCACCATCGCTAATTTGGCATCTGAACAACATTTGCAATGCCGCAATGTAGCGTTGTTGTAAATGCGGATACTTTTTTTTCTTTCACAAAAGCTTTATTATGTAACTATAGTATAGATTGTATAGAATATAGATGAACATGGAAGAATGAAACACAAATGCATTTTAATTTGCAAATACAAAAACTTTTTTTTATATTACGACTATTTTCACTACATATTTAGTTTTTTTTTAATCCAGAGAGATCTGTATTCAATGTAAATTAAAATTCGTTGTGATGTATCACAACATCAGCTTATCTAAGTCCACTACTGGACACAGGTGTCCCCTAAAGGATATTGGCCCCTAATCCCCACGTGGGACACGCGAGCTGGGGATCGCAGGGCACTTCTCGCACGAGCTACGCTGTTACCCGTCAGCGACCTAGGCATTTAGCCGTTTCTAAGCAGGACGCGCCGTACTCTGATCAGCCAGTGCTAGGTTATTATACATAAATATAACACATAACTGTGTTATATTTATGTATAATTAGATTATTGAAAAACAGAAGGTCTAAATATAAGGTATACAAATATAATAGTTTTTTTTTGGAGGGTAGGTGTCAAAATATCAACATCTGTTTTTGAAGTTACTATTTTTCAATATTAGTAAATATTAAATATAGACAAGTTTTTATTAATTTGAGTGTATAATTTTTATAACACAAGTTACTTCTGAGAATATTATATTTTAGTTATGACTTTTAATTAGTTTTTAGTACTTACTAGCACCACCCCTCAGCTTAACTAATTTTACAAACAATCATTTTTTATTCTGCTTATCCTGTCACTAATTTCACTTCACTACAACAATAATGGCACATACAAGTGATGTGGAGAACACTCAGAAGGAGTTGGAAATGTGCTGGACCCGAAAAATGGCAGACTTTGAACGTCGTTTAAACACTGTGACATCTCCAACAAATCCATCAGTACTGCAGCTTCAAAAGGAGTTCAGCACCTTTAAAGCATTAGTTATGAAAATGATTGATCTCCTGGGGCAGCAAGTTCGTGAAACCGCCAAGATCGTTGATTTTATTGATATGAGGAGCCGAAGTAAAGTTCTTCTGCTAAATGGCATTCCTGAAGATCCAGAAGTCAGCATTGAGCAAAAGGTAGTAGCCCTTCTTCAAAATAGAATGGGTCTTACGCATGTGACAAGCTCTTCAATTAAACGCTGCCACCGCTTGGGATCTACAGGGAATGATAATATACGTCCAGTGCTTGTTCACTTTGCTACCCATTGCATTAAATCTGATGTCTGGAGCATGAAAGCTAAACTTAAAGGTTCCTCGGTGTCAGTATCTGAGTTTCTCACGAAGACTAGGCAATTAGTATATAGAAGAGCTCGGAAACATTTTGGCATGCGGAATGTGTGGACTCTGGATGGTACAATTCATATTAAGCCCCCTGGTGGATCCCGTGTGAAGCTCCTCACTGAAGAGGAACTTGATTGTCTTATTGAGAAGTATCCTTTAGTAGAAAATCCAACGGAGACTGTAGCTGGAATTGGTAATGAGCCCCTCAAGGAAAACAGTGGATCAGTTTCCAGTCGCCAGCTAGATGTACGTCGAAAGCCTCATGCTGTAGGATCCCAGAACGAGGAAATTAAGAGGTCCAGGCGCCCTGCATCGAAAAAATAGGCCCCCTAGCATTGCCTATGGGTATAATTCTCTTTTGTTCAACTGGTTTTTGTTTAACTTTAACTTATAATAGTTTCAAGTAACTCTGTTTGTTTTAAATATCACTTTCTTATAGATTTTAAGGTTTATTTTATAGTTTTTTTCTATTTCTAATTTGTTTTCAACTTTAAAGAAATTGTTTATATTACTTGCTGTCATAATAGACTGTCTAGTACTCTGTCAACGCAAATTGTCTTGATTGTTTGTAATTCATTATTTCTGTATGCAGGCTAATGTAATAGTCATACAGCCATTTAAAACTTATTAATATTTTTATTGTTAATTTCACTCTATTATTTGGACTAACTTAAATATTTATTTTCTAACATTTCTGTTCAAATGGTGTTCAAGTGTTCAATTTGGTATTATTAGTTTGCATTGTAACAGTCAGCTGGTGGGATGGTGTGTTTGATGAAACAGCATTCAATTATTTATCTTAATTTAGATACTTATTATATATAATTACTTAATTATAACTTGTTGTATACTTACTTATTTAATTATTTTTTATATTATTTTTATTTCTTATCTATTATTAGTATTATTTTTATTGATATATGTCAGATGATGAATCGTTTTATTCTGCTAATGACTCAGATAACTCCTTTACTTCCTGCAGTGAATCTTTTGATTCGGATATTCTTAAAAATCAACTGAATACAATTTTTTCAGCTAGTGACAAATGCTTGAATGTGTGTCACCTAAACGCGCAAAGCTTACCCAGTCATTATTCGGAACTAGAACTCGCATTATCCTGTGACCACATACACGCTATCCTTGTTTCCGAAACGTGGTTGAAACCATCGCTTTCATCCTCTCTGTACCCACTGCCGGGATTTGTCCTCATACGCAACGACCGGACGGGGAAAAGAGGAGGTGGGGTAGCAATTTATTTACGGGCATCTATAACTTATAGAACTTTATTGACATCACCCTCCTGTTACTCTGCCTCAGCCGAGTATCTTTTCCTAGAGCTTGATATTAAAGGTATAAAGGTGTTACTCGGCGTAGTATACTGTCCTCCTTCTATTGACTATTTTAATCATTTAGAGCATATTTTGGACACAATTGGGTCTGACTATGCACATGCTGTGATCATGGGAGACTTTAATACTGATCTAAATAATGTTTCAAACAGAGCGGTCAAGCTGAGAACTATAATAGACTCAGCTAATCTCTCAGTTCTACCATTGTCTGCCACACATCACAATATTGAAACTGAACCCACTTGGATTGATTTGATATTGACGGCTTTACCAGACCGTGTCCGAATACACGGTCAGTTTCCGGCTCCCGGTTTCTCTCGCCATGATCTTCTCTACATATCATATAAGCTCCGACCTCCAAGAAATAAACCTACTGTTTTATATTTGAGAAACTTTGCAAGAATTTCTACAGAGAAGCTCAAGAAGGATGCATCTCAAATTGACCTGACTCCGGTGACGCGGGCGCCATCGATTGATTGTAAAGTTTCCCTTCTGAATAAAGCTATCCACGATTTATATGATGCTCACGCTCCTGTACGCAGCGTACGATTAAAGCGTGCTCCAGCACCTTGGATGTCGGATGAAGTTCTAAAGGCGATGAGAAGACGGAACCGGGCTTTCCGTGTCTTCAGAAAAGACCGGTCTGAGGACAACTGGTCTGCTTTCAAGACGGTAAGGAATCGATGCAATCAGATGGTACGGATAGCAAAACGCCGATATATTCACGAAAATATACGTAATTCTTCTCCCGCTAATATGTGGAAATTTGTCCGTTCTCTGGGAATAGGTAAACCACCTCAAACTGACTGCAGTCTACCTCTCTCCCTTGACGCCATAAATAATTTTTTTGTAGCCACTATACCTCTAGATCCGTCAGTCAGGGGTCAGACTATAGATTCATTTGCGAATACACTACCACTTGCAGTGCCTGCCTTCCAACTATTACCTGTGACGCAAGTAGAAGTTAAGAAACATATTGTAAAGATTAACTCGAAGGCCGTTGGATACGATGAGATCAGTAGGACTATGATCCTACCTTTATGTGATATTTTATTGGCAACTATTACACACATAGTAAATTTTTCTCTTTCCAACGGTCAGTATCCATCTATTTGGAAGAAGGCATTTGTACGTCCTCTTCCAAAAATAGCCGATCCTATGCTCCCTAATCATTTTCGCCCAATATCGATTCTCCCCTTCCTTTCTAAAGTTTTGGAAGCCTGTGTACACAAGCAGCTAATCTCTTTTATTAGTAAACATAACCTACTGAGTAAATATCAGTCTGGGTTTCGGTCCGGTCACAGTACCACTACAGCTCTGATCAAAGTCACCGATGATATCAGACGTGGCATGGATAACAGACGTGTCACGTTAGTGGTACTTGTCGACTTTTCAAATGCTTTTAACACAGTCGACCACGAAATACTCCTTTCCATCCTGTCCTATCACAAATTCACTCCAACTGCGTTGAAGTGGTTTACATCATATCTTCGCGGTCGTCAGCAGTCAGTTCGTCTCGGGCAGGAGTGCTCTGAGTGGGCTGATCTTGACGTTGGCGTACCGCAAGGCGGTATACTTTCTCCATTACTGTTTTCGTTGTTTATCAACTTCATCACGTCTGTAATTGATTGTCCGTACCATCTATATGCCGATGATCTTCAATTGTACGTGCAGTCTAGCATTGATAAACTAACTGATGCGGTAGCTACGATTAACCGGAACCTTGAAGCGATTAAGATTTGGTCACTTAAGCATGGAATAGCCGTCAATCCTTCGAAGTGCCAGGGGATTTTAATTTGTAGTTCGAGACTATTATCCAAAATTGACCTAACGAACATACCAGCGATAACATATAACAAAACTACTATTCCATTTATGGATACTGTGAGAAACTTAGGCCTAACTATTGATAGTAGTATGACTTGGCGACCACAAATCAACCAAGTTAGTCGTAAGGTCAATCTAACGTTACAGTGTCTATACCGATTTAAAAATTTTCTTCCTTTCAGTACTAGGGTATTACTCATAAATAGTCTTATTCTCCCTATCATAGATTATGCCGATGTGTCGTACCCAGACCTAACGGAAGAACTTCTAGACAAACTAGAACGCCTCCTTAACAAGTGTGTCAAGTTTATTTTCAACCTTCGTAAATATGATCATGTCTCTAATTATCGAAGCCAGCTCAAGTGGCTTACTATTCGTCAGAGGCGTAATTCTAGGATTCTTGTGGTTCTGTATTCTATATTACACGATCCAACTTCTCCTCCGTATCTAAAGGAAAATTTTCATTACCTCTGTTCAAATCACGACAGAGGTCTTCGATCCACTAGTAATCTTAAGCTCGACATTCCACTGCATAGAAGTGATTTCCTTCGACACTCCTTTACTATTCAGGCAATACTACTCTGGAACGCCCTCCCTGATAATATCAGACAAGCTCCGACCAGAAGCGCGTTTAAAAGGTTG
>DWDV01002320.1:0-11743 GCA_018245615.1 Mimoniades ocyalus
AAAAGAAAAGGGTAAAAAAAAAATATATATATACTATATTAAAAAAAAAAATAGAACTACATATGTTATTTGATATAACACTAGTTTAATTTTTGTACTCTTATTATTATTTTATTTTTTTTCACTCACTGTAATCATTTGTCATTTTAAAACTGAACGAGAAGGCGTATACCAATAGCGCCACTCGTTTAGTTACAACTATGGTCTTTATTAAAAAAAAAAAATATTTTTTTCTTTTTCTATCAGACAGAACTTCTAATTTCTAACATGAGAAGTGTCAATGCCATACTGCCACTTCGCCCGATTGCATGTTTGAAAAAATTCATACTCTTAAGAGAACATTATGAAGAAATCCATGGTTTCGTCAAGTTTTTTTCTTTGCCAACATAACGAATACAATTTATTTGTCTAAACCATACACCTGTGTTAAATTACAAGTACATTCCAATGTTTATTTATTATGTTATAGTGAATGTGTATGATCCCAAAATCGCATGCCCGGCGTGCCAATTATGGACAAAAATTATTATTGGGGAGGCCCATGTCCAGCAGTGGACCGATTATATTATTTATGTTAATCATGTTCGAATAAATAAAAAAGTGTATGCCATATCCAAAATTGTTATATTCTATCATTTGTCTCCAAGTTCTCACATCATCATCACCTGGCATTAGCTTATTGCAGTTCACTGCTGGACATCCCCTGAGGGGTTATGCCCACGCTCCTCACGCTGGAAATGGGGGTCGCGGATCGCGGAGCACTATTTCTCGCACCGTCTACAGCTGCTGCCCGTAGGCGGTCAGGTCATGTAGCTGGCACGGGGTCGGGGAATGTATTGTTACCCCGCCTCGACACGGGTATCTAATGATTCTAACTTCTCTCAATCTCTATTTTCCACACGTTTCGACAATAATATTACCATGTCTTTAGGTCGGCATATATTCAATTCGAATATTTATTGATTATTGAAAATATAATACATTATCTATTAGAAACCAGATCAAAAGCACCTCCAATAAATGAGCATGCACGACGACTTTTATGAAGCGAAAGATGTCTGTCGAAACCGTAGCAATTGCAAATCATTAATCTCTGCCTACCCCGATGGATAATAGGCGTGACAATACCACATACGTATTATCAGTTTCTGTTTTATCTGCGATTTTTTAGTGTACACACACATTTGTAGTACGAAATTGCGCCTTCATACTGATAAAACACAACAACCTAAATAATGTAATGACCTCGAATTCTAAATAAATGCCTATCAACCAAACTTCCGACCCCGATTTGTTTCCTAAACATCGTCGGCGCGTGCCATCGGGGGAAGAACGAGCGAATTAGACGCTCATTTTAAATATGTCGTCGTCAACGAAAAAATTCTCTTTTCCGAGCATATATGCATATACTCGGATGAAATAGAAGCACACATTTGAAGAAGGCTTGATCAAAAGTTCCTTCAACAGTCGATTACGTGTGGCGACTTTAATGAATATAGAAGGGGCGAAAGTCTTCTGCCAGGATCATAGCAGGTGGAAACCTGTAATCTCTGCTTTTCCGTATAAGAGGTAGGCGTGACGATATTCTATTAATTTTCCACTGTTGGACACGCGTTTCCCAATAGAATGAGCCGGGCCAAGACCATAGACTGTCGAGCTCCTCAAGATCTGTTGACAGAGTTTAAACATATTTTTTTTCGAACCTTTCTTTTGTCTAGCTGTTGCACTTGGGTCCCCACTGGAAGTGAGAAGGTTAAAGCCATAGCCTGCCACGCTGGTCAAATACGGCTTGGCAGACTTCACACACCGTAGAAAACCATTTTTTGAGAACCCTAAGGTGTGGAGGTTTCCTCACTATATTTTCCTACACCTATATAGCATGTGATATTCAATCTTAAAACGCACATTTAAACATATAGCACTGATTAAATTGACATATAACATTGAAATGTAACTGATGTTGGCGTGTGAGTGTATTGAAAAAGGAATCTTATTAATTAAGAAAAAAGTATATGTCGGGTAAAAATTTATTTCCCTTTTATATGATTAAGACAGTTTGATTAATGTTTTAAAATACTATCAGAAGAAAATATGTAATTCGCTGTATTTATACCTGTATTCTTTTCAGGAAATTTAAAATCGACTATTATCTTTTGTCTCTTTTCAGTCTATAAATTGCTAATATTGCTTAATTGCTAATATTGCTTAATTGCTAATATTGCCTAATTGCTAATATTGCCTAATTGCTAATATTGCCTAATTGCTAATATTGCCTAATTGACTGCCTTGTTGGTCGTGTTGGTTGCAAGGGCGACTGCCGATCGTGAGTTTCCGGGTTCAAATCTCGGATCGGGCACTATTGGATTTTTCTAACTTAGATTTTTTAGTAGTGGTTCGGAGTTTGGATATGTGCCCTGTGTATGGCAATAGGCTCACCACCTACTCCATAGTAGGACGTAAAAGGAACTGGTGAAACGTGGGAGTGTACTACACTCTTCCTGGATTACAGATGTGATGTAACGTTAGGTTGTAAATTGTATGATGTGGCATGAGTTTCCTTGTGAGGTTTTCTCGGAGCACTATGTCATGGGATCGTTGAAAGGTACAAAGAGACTTCTGGTTCAAATTTAACACACTGGCCGGTATTCAGCAGTTGCAAATGATGATAGGCGATGGTGACCTTTGAGTACCAGTTGGCCTGTCTGCGGTTTTTTTTTAAATTGATTGGTGTGCAAATTGATCTTAGCCGTCAAATATGGGAATTCCTTGGAGTTTTGTTTTCAATCAAGATATGCTAATAATATAATATCAATGTCTAAAACGTGTTGAATTCTTTATTTCATTTATTACTACAATGCCCCGATATAGATTTAGAATTTTAAAATGAAATCCATATGTTTGTAGATTTATTTACGGTTTAACTCTACACACTTTTACTACACTTTTTACTACACTCCTCTGCTTACCTCTTCAGGGATAACAGGCGTGATGTTACGTATGTTACGTATTTACGATTTAAAATGTATCATTGACATGTAATTGCCATCTTGATCACAGCTCTCCTCTCAGCATGAGGAGGGTTAAGCCTATGGTCTGCTGCACTCACCAACTGTGGGTTGGCAGGCATATAATTATCATACGATATTCTCATTTATCTGTCTATCTGTCTGACTAATAGTACTTTATACAGTTGATACTAGCAACGGGTAATGAATTTACGTAAATTGCATGTTGATTGTTAACACACACACACACAGACAATCACACACAGAATTCACACACACATGGATAGACAACATGAATCGCAGTTACGCAATTTTGTTTGCAGGGAAACATGGAAACAATAGTATGGGAAAACTGCTCGAGTTTCTTACACTTCGTTGTGTGTGTGTGTGCGTGCTTGTTTGTGTATGATTATGTGTGTGTGGGTGTGCCAGTTTGAAAAAAAACTGGATAGGAGTGTAGCGGATCAGTTCCTGTAGGTTCCGTATGTTGTTATCTGGTTCATTTATATTGAAATGTTGCAATTGAACGCGTTGGTGTGTTGCGCAGACTCGTGAAGAAATGTCGCGCGCTGCTTTATATTGTGAAGATGGTGGAAAACGCAAAACATCGAGAGGAAACCAATACACCTTAGGACTCTTCAGAATGCTCTGTGAACATTAGAAGTCTAACAATCCGCACTTGCCTTACGTAGCAAGCTGGGGTCTCAATATTCTTATTCTAAAAGGATACCTTTGTTTAAAACTGGAATCGTAATGGGGTTGATGATTATGACAAAAGGTCATATTGATTCTCAAACTGAAGGATTGTAGGCCACTGTGACTTTGAAAGTTGCTGTTTTGACGTATAATAAGTCACCTCTTCCAAGCGTAATCTATAAGGTTGTACTTATTGTTAGTAAGATATTCCATGATGGAACGCAAAGTTCACTGGTGATACGTAGAAGTGTACCAAACTCCTCTGCCTGCCTCGGGTATTAGAGGTGTGACCTTACGTTTCTGCTTAGCAAGAGATGTGCAAATGGTTTTCCTCCTAACGAGGAACCCTAAGAAGCGTGCTGTTCGCGAACGAGTGAAGTTTATCTGGTTAAAACAAACAGAAAGGCACGCTAGACGGATGTTGGTCGTATTCAGCTATTTCGCCATTTAATTATATACATTTGGGTCATTACGTATGTGAATAAAGGAACTATGGTAATACGTAACATCACGTCCGTGTCCCTGAACAGGTAGGCAGAGTGTGGTACACACCCACGTTTCATCAGGTACGTTTACCTACGTCCTACTATGGAATAGATGGTGAGCCTATTGTTTAACTATGTGAATACGATTATCATATCAATGCATCAGCTCCCTTACGGGGTAGGTAGAGGGCACCGAGTGCTGCCTGCACATCTGCCATGCTTCTTCCGCTCTCTTCATACATGCACGCCGGTTTCAAACGTACACTAACATAAATACAGATATATTGAACATATAGGCCACACATGATATAAAGAGAGTGATGGAAGTGGAATAAGGGCGACAGGTCTGTAAGGATAAAGATATTTAGCATTCGGTGTCACTGCCCACCCTCTTAGAGCGTTGGCGTGACGACTTAATAACCATAAAGACAATAATAGCGACGTAATATTCTCTATAACTCGGGTTCTACCCTTGTGTCTATTTCTCCTGTATAGAACAGTTGTTTTATTGTTATACACAGTTTATGCTAATGTTACGTTTCATACCAAGTTTTCATAGATAAAATACTATCCTCACATAACGCAAGTGAAATCTGGAACAGTAAGTACACCATAATATAGGTTCAAATTGTTATCCTGTCACAGCATTACTGGTGACAATCGTATGCAACGCCTTGTATGCTAGCTGTTGCCATACGAGATGAATTAACGCTACCCACTCAGGTAGAAACAGTTTTGATAAACGCGATGAAAACTTACGATATGTATACGTTCACAAAACTACCTCAAATGGTGTGACGTACTCCGCAAAAATGTATATATAAACCTATTAAAATTCTCAGCGGCCTCGTTATTATTGTTAGAACGAGGAACAAAATATACAAACCGAACCGGTATTTTAGCATTCGTCAAAATTTTTACTTAAATTTGCATGTAGATTGCGACGTGTTGGCAATAATAAATACATTAACGTATAGAAGTTTATATTAAGTCTTTGTGAATATATACATTTTTTGCAGAGGCAAAGAACATTGTAATTATTCTAAATCTTAGTTAGGGTGACAATCTAAGTTGATTATAGCAGAACGTCCTGAAATGTTGCGTTATTATAACACTTACTGGCATAAGAAGGATATGTTTATTCCAGAAAGAATTTTTATGCTTCATTAACTTCATATTACTTAGTTACTAAATAAAATTATTATTATGTTACTGGTTAAAATTCTTCATATTTTAGCTAAAACTTGCAGTAGTGGGTCGGAGTCAGGATTTGTGCCCGGATATTCCATGGTAGGACGTAAAGTAACTTGTGAAACGTGATAATGTACTATATTCCTGTGCAAAACTCTCCGGGGATTACAGGAGTGATGCCATGTTACATTACTGAACAATTATATAATTGAATCGTGTAGCATTTTTTTTGGCTGGTTTAGTTTTCGGATTGGCATTTCTTATTACTTTTCCCTGTCGGGCCGGAGTAAGAATACATACATTACCTGACCTGCAGGGATACGGTGTCGTAAGACGCGACTAAACTCGGCGCTGGTGGACCGCGGTATGGCGCGGTCTGCCTAGGCACAGTTAAATGCCCTGACCTGTGATAAAACGAATGATCATATTTCTGTCACGCAATATTTCAGGATTGTCAATCAAATGTAGATGTGCAATGCTCCTTGTAACAATAGTATATACAAATATATCCATTATTGTAACAGATGTAGGAAACCGAGTCACACGCCATAGTAATCAGTGGTCAGTGCAGCCCATAGACTATAGGTATTAAACTTCAGACTGAATTAAAACTGTCAGAGATGACATGTGTGCCAGTGTATAGAAAATTGAAACGTTACATAATCACAACGCGCATAGATATAATATGCAGATAGAGTAGGCGAGTTATAAGTACGTAAGTATGTAAATAAAAATGTCTTGTTCATAGAAAGAGAAAGAGCACACATTTGGTATATGTGGAGTCATGGGAAGTTGCGAGTGAATACAATAATTTATAGTGAGAAATGAGTGACAAATTCATTTTCTTTCTCTTTCTACGGACGAGATGACTTTTAGCTTGGCTCGCCTGTTCTATGCACATAATACCTTTATGACAACGCCAGGAGTATTCACGACGTGTTACATGTATTAATCATCATCAACCGTTTTATCATTCCACTGTTGGACAGATCTCTTCTCTCGAAATGAGAAGGGTTAAGATCCCAATTTACCACCACCGGTATTTATTGTGTATTTCTAATGATGCGATATTTTAATATAAACACGAGATAACTTATTTGTATATTTATTTACACAATATCGTCACGGAATTACAGGTATTTGTTTTTTTACACCTAAGGCGATCAGAACAAGTGAAGTTACTTTAAACGGTCTGTTATTAGTTTATAGTGGCAGAATTAGAAGTATAGTCCATGTGTTCGATGTTCTATGTAAGACATTAGGCTCACTCCCAATTCCATGATATAATGTATAGTAAATGATGAAACGTGGGGGTGTATTACACTCCTCTGCCTGCTTCTTCGGGGACTGCAGGCGTGATGTTACGTTCGTTACTCCATATATTTTTTATTTGTATACAATTTATAACTCTATATATTTGTATTTGTATATCATTTAATGTAAAACCTACCGGGTAATAATTAAGTAGCTATAAGACAAAGGCAACTCTGGTGACAAAGCTCGGTTTTTTTTATGGACCGTCCCAAAAAAGTGAAATCGATGACTATGTATTGGAACAATCGTCGTTGACAGGAACAAGCGCGTTGGATGTGTGTACAGTACATTTAGACTTCACGTATGAATTTTGATTTACTCGGCTTTTAGGCTGATAACAGTATTGTTGTATATTTAAAAAACTCAATCTTATCTAGTCTGTTTACGTAATCCAAATACATTTCATTGAACACTGGAACTGTATAGTACCTACGTCTTTCAAGTGTTATCGTAAAACTTTAAAATATTATGTACTGGCCAAATAATTTTTATGTGCTTTTTGCGAGCGCCTTTAATAACTAATAATAAGCATTGGATGGAATTAAGGAAACAGCTACTCGTAGATCGCGTAGTGAAAAATGGAAAGGGGGCTCTTTTATTTTACTTCGTAGTATTGTTCCAATAAAAACACGTTTGCACTTGTATCGCAAGTAAAGGGCTGTTACTGATTGATATTAAGAATTATATAAATCCAATGTCACAAAACAAAATTTATCTATCTATCTATGTCCACAATAAAAAAAATACGTATATCCATAGATTTTGCTTTTCATGCCTGCTTAAGTAGTTTGGGTAGCTTGAATATTTCGACTATATTTTTATATACAGTAGAATTGAATGCGACTACTTATTTGCATTTCTTGATAAGGAACACAATAGGTGATAACAGCTTGTAATGACTAAGATGTCAATAAAATTATTCTGTTGGAATACTGCAATGCTGAAATACCTACTATTTGTGGTCTACAGAATAGTGCTGCTGCAATGGTGGAATACCTTAAGTACTCGATGGGACAAGGTTTGGTGGTCTGTTCCTATTCAGTAAGGAGACTCACCAATATCTTTGCTGTAAATATGGGCATGATGATGCAAGCTGATGAAGTCAGGCTGATGATGCAGACAAGAAAGAAGCTGTCAAGTATCTATCTTGAAGTATCTATCAAGTTATCTTGAGTTAGCTAATTGTTATAGGACTAAAATGTTTTATACAATAGAATGCTACATATAATAGCAGAAATACTGAAACTGATACCGTTGGCCCCAGATAGATATTTTCTTAGGTTTTTAATTTATAAATTCAGATAAAAAAGATTGAGTCAAATCTTGTGTTTCTTTTTCATACATTTTTTTTATACCCACCTACTTATCTAACACAAAAACAATGCTACGGACAAATCTATCGTAATTTCCATCTCATACATTATTAATGGTTTGTTATTATAATAAATAACTAGTAATGTGAGTACATTTTGATATCTCAGTAATTTCAGAGCGTCTAAACTAAACCGGTTTGTGATAATGATTGCAATTTTTTTTTCACTCATTTTTGTTTTGTTACCAACCACGTACACGGCACCGTAACAAGCGCAGATGGAAATTCGTTATATTTAACACTTATACCGTAAATACGGATACGCTAAACTAATTCTATATCGAATCGTCCTTAAACAGGACAGCAGTGAGTGCTGCCAGAATCGAATGTGCGACCATATTAAGTTACGGGTTCGGTTCAATGACGTTCTACGTAGTAAAATATTATGTCAACTTTTACAATTATGTAACTAGAATGACATTAAAATGATGTTGTTCAAAATGTAAAGACAGTTTATAATTTCGTTTAATATTAAATTTGTTAAGTTTTAAAGAAGTGATTACATTTTGTATGAAGGTAAATAAGCAATCGGAATATACACATATAGCTTCACAATTAACGTTGATTGATAAACTGATTAACTTAATTGTTTTCGCAAGTTGGATTATCATTTGAATATTGCGGATTTTAAAGTTGGGCTTGAGTTTGAGTTGAGTTTCATATTTACTTCAACAGATGAACATAAACGCTTTTCCATGTATGCTTCAAAATTGGCGATTGTCCGCCCTTATCTTTATTTGTGGCGACGCTTATTGCAGTAACTTTCTACTTACAAATACAGTCATAGTCATTGGTATTAGTACTAGTAGAAACACATGATATTTCATTGGTCTATGTACTAACGTAACTACACGCCTGTAATCCCCGAATAGGTAGGCGGAGGAGTGTATTACACAGCTGCATTACATGTTACGTTTACATCCCATTAGGTATGGAAAAGTCTATTGCCATACACCGGTCACAGGTGAATTAGGTCTCAATTATCAAAAAAAGATATTACTGATATAAACGATGTTTCGTTCTTTTTGTCACAATAACATGTCGGTGATAAATTCAGAAAAATAATAACACAATGTTAATTTAAAAAGTCTGCACGTAAAATTATATATATTTATTAGAAAAAAAAAATATAGGTAATGAAATAAAACTCTTTTAGTCCATACCTATGTACATATATTGAGTTTTTTCGTAAATAGTTACAACTCGGTGTATACATGTTTTAAGTTATTCCAATCAAAGATTTAAATCAGGGATAACGTTACAAATGGCTCACGCAGACGTTCGAGCGTTGTAGCCACATAAAATATCTCCACGGTTCAGTGTTCAGACAGAAAATTTATTACCGACTCGAGCCATGCAAACAACAACATTTTGTGTACTACAGTCCTCAACACACAGCCGGCTGTGAAAACACACGCACGCACACGTACGCACGATACACACAAAACAAACCAGGAAACGTCTAGCGAAAAACAAACAGGGGTCTTTTGTGTTGTGTAAACAATTGGCTCGCCGTATGCAACAGGCGTGACGTCGCTTAAAAAAACAGAGCTACAGGTTACCATCCATAGATGGCACTGAACTAACAGGCTTATTTTGAAATAGCACGTGGTTTTATCAGTTGTTAATAGATGGCGTTATCTTCAATTGAACTTAAGAGGCAATTACGATTTACGTACTATATTTACACTTACAATTACTGTCACGTATTTATTTATTTGATTTATAATTTACGCACTAATATGCAATAATACTTATCACAATTATATGTATAATTTTACTGTTTTGTGAATAATATGTAAGTAAATAGATAAAAGTACAACACTAGCAATATAGTAAATAGGCAATTGAAACGTTATATGTAAACAAAAATATATGGAAAGACTAGAATTTTATTATAATACGTGGTTGCAGTTTTAAGTACCGAAAAATTATGGTTTGATGGCCCATTGTATTCGCATCATATTAATTTTGCTTTATTTCTATTGATTTGATTAAAAATGCTCACAGTGAATATGTCGTGTTTGTAGAATATGTATCATAATATTAAATTATATATCATAAATCGGAAAGAAATAATTACATAGATATATTGCAATGCAATATAATGTTTCACAATTAAGACTACATTTTTTCGGCTTTAAATGGAACTTGTAAGTCTTTAAGCATTAAGATACGGTAATTTCCTCAAGCTCATACATGGAGACAATTAATGGAGAAAAAATTCAATTTTATTTACACCTACAATATAAGACATTACAATTATGTTTGATATTAACTAAAATTGTACATTATCGGGATATCTTTATGGCTTCTCACCGACTACATCGAATTTGCAACTGATTCTTAGATACTGAAACAATTACAGACATCAAATTTCATTCCGTTGTCTCAAGTATTACGAGTATTTCAATTTTCTTCATCTGTGTATTTTCCGTTTGCCTCTATTTTCCATCCAATGCTGAACTGATCTGTGTTCATTACCTTGTCGTCTCTGTTTCACATTGTTGGATTAAACTGGGCTATGATGTCGTGTTGACCGTCACCCGATCCCCCAAAACGTTCGGCGAGTTATGCCAAACAATTGCCAACACTCAAAACAATCCAGGCACTTCGGCGAAACTTAATACTTATTGTTATTCTACGATCTAGTCTCACCCGCAGGTGGCAACCTAGCATCTAGTTTGCCTGTAATTTAATATGAATCATGTTACAATTTTCACGTATAACTAATAATTATTATACAAAAAGTAGGCCTGATTCCTAAATAGAAAGAAATATATTTGGCACTCCGTTGAATTCTGCCTGTCCCATAAGGGATGTGGCGTGATGAGGTAACAATATTAATAACGTATTAGAAAACAACTTGTTTAAATAGTGTCTTATTATAAAAGCGAAAATAAATTTGATTGCTTGTTACGTTTCCGTAACAAAACTGCTGTATCGTTCTTGTTGAAATTTTTTATGGAGATAACTTCAATTTGAGAAAAAGACAAATGCTATTTCGGTAATTTTACAAGTCCAAACATATTAAAGTAAAACATGATATAAAAAAATTATATAGAAATTATTAAGAAATATTCGTCATATACGTTATTCCAGATCCAGATTGGGTTTATTTAGTAGATTTTGTCAACATTGAATACCACTCCTGCCAAGTTATCTGACGACCTCAAAAGACAGCGGGGTACTGCTGGATTCGGAAGGTTCAAGAGTAGCGTCGATTAGAGGAGGCCTATGTTCAGCAGTGGACCTCCTAAGGATGATGATCGGATTAAAAGAGTATTTGAAGGCATTCATTTTCAGGTTTAAATCAGATTGAATTGTAATCTTGTTTAATATGTACATTATTTATCTATTCTTCAAATTGAATTAAGCGTGATGCTTGTAATTACCGAAGAGGTAGGTGGTGGAGGCGGTGGAGGCGGTACACTCCCAAGTTTCACCATTTACGTTTACTTTCCACTATGGAATACGTGGTGAGTCTATTGCCATACACTGGGCACGTATTTAGACTCCAAGCCAGTACTAGAAAATTTAAGTTAGAAAAATCCAGTAGTGCCCGACCTGGGAATTAAACCCAGGACCTTTCGATAATTATTATTAACGTAACTTCACGCCTGTAATCTCCGAAGAGGTAGGCAGAGGAATGCAGAACACTCCCACGTTTCACCGGTTAC
>DWDV01002321.1:0-11743 GCA_018245615.1 Mimoniades ocyalus
TCATCACCACCACCACCACCACCAAAATCATCACGATCTCATCATCATCATCATCATCACCACCACCACCAATATCATCATCATCATCATCATCATCACCACCACCACCATCACCACCACCACCACCAATATCATCATCATCATCATCACCACCCCCACCGCCACCAATATCATCACCACCATCATCATCATCATCATCACCACCACCACCACCACCAATATCATCACCATCATCTTCATCACCATCACCATCGTCATCATCAGTTAAGTGCTAATCTCGTATGACAGCAAGCAAAGTAGTCACATAGTCCTACTAACTACAGACTTACACTCAATTTTATCCATCCTTCTGTTCCTCATGCGGACGTCCATGTATTTCTTTATGTTGGACCAAGTTGTTCCGAACGCGTCCTTAAACCGCAAAACCTTAAGTAAGCATTACAATACACACGTGTGAAGAGACTAATAAACGTAAAACAAGCGTGTCAGAGAGAGAACAGAGATAGCTGAAAATAGAGTAATGGACCTGGCGAATTTTAATAATAATACCAATATTTATAATTCCATAAATGTATGTATGTATGTATTTAACATATTTGATAAGATTCTATACATAAAAGTTAGTGAACTACACAAATATGTAGTACCAACTCCCTCCCTCCCCGCCCACCCTCCAGAGGGGAGGTAATCTAGATCCTTTAAGATATACATATCTCAGCAAACAATGGTGTATATGGCATGATTAATATTAATAAGGCGAACGAAACTAACTCACTCTTAGCTTTTTTGGCAGATTTCCCAAAAAGTCACCAAATTTCATGCACATACACTCAGTAACACAAGCTACTGTACATATATATAAGAAACTTAGACATCTCATTGCTATCACATCTTTACAACTGCGATATTACAACTACGAACATCTGCTTATGTTTTCATTTCATGTCCAAATACAAACAGAATTGTACAGTCGGAAAAACAAACGCATTCTTTTAGATTCTGCATTTCGCTTTAGATGCATTTCACTAAAACTAAAAAGACTTGCATTCATATGTACGTTTATTAAGACCGATGAAAAATTTGATTATAGGAATATCTTTGGACATATTACAAACCAATAGAACTAATTGACATTTTCACTTTGTATACAAAATGTACCCTCAATTTTTATTCTATCATGCCACTTGGCCATAGTTCGAAAAATCGGGCGAATCAAAATTTTATCATCGTCGTCATTAGCCTCTTGCAGTTCACTGCTGGACAAAGGGCTCACTGGAGTTATGCCTCAAAATGTTATGCGATAATATAATTACTAAATTTTAATTTCCAGATTGGTTTGAATGCATATACATATTTCTTGCAGATTATACTTAGATTGTTTGTTTTAAGAAATTCTCATTCATATAGAACAATACTGTTTATAGATGGCAGATAGACAATTTAAAGACAAATAATCTGCCAAATGTTAATGTCTCATTGATAGCATTGGTATCTTCTCTGTCAAAGAAGCCTGGAGGCCACAGGAGCGATCAGGTTTTAAGAATAAATAAAATCGACCTTTAAAATACAAGGCATGTTATCAAAACATTATGTTTAAGATTCAGGATGTCATAAGTGCCTGTAGTATTAAATGCACTTGTATTCACCAACCTCTACCATGCATTCATATATCAACCGAACCGGTGTTTACACATATTGGCGTTAGTGTAATGGTTTACTACACCGACATCAGATTCGGGAGTTATGGATTCGATTTCCACCCCAAACAAATATTTGTGTTATTAACACAACTTTTGTTTTGTTTTGCACATAAACATCTATATGAAAATTAGATATATTTGTTTGTCTGTTGTCTGGTTACCATAACACAGGATCCGTCTAGTTTGAGATCCTACGGTCGTATAAGGATCATTGCAGTGCAGAGTAGAAGAGAAACGACATATACTTACATACACTTTAATACCATGTTATAGTTCTACTATCAAGTAACGTACAAATATGTATGAAGTAAATTAACACTACAGTGTCCATTGCTTTCGAGATCCACACAAAAATATGCAAGCTGTAATACGCACTCTGTTATAAATTTTATTTTATTCCAATCGTATCAAGTGTACAAACGAAAACTGATCTGAGACTCGAACGCGACAAGAAAGCAAAAAAAAATGCATAAGACACATTAAATAGTTTTAATTACAGTTTATACATAGATTAGAAATTTTAATTTGCTTCTGTGAGCCTTTGTGGGCGCGGCTGCTTCTGCCTCTGCTGATATATGGTACATTTCAGTCGTTGTTTTTGATTTTTCTGAAATAATTAAAAAATCGCGGATATATTATGTAGTATGGTATCATAAAGTTTTATAGGTGAACAAATTTATTGGCACTAAATATTCCACGGAACTTAGAAGCGCAGCCTTCACACAGTAAAAATAATGACAGTTCATTTAAGAATCAAATATTTTTTAGTTTACACCTATTGACAACGAAAAATTAAATTTGCAAAACCACAATTTAGTTTCGTTTTATCACTTATCAGTGCAACCATAGCTTACGTTATCATCAAATTCATTTTCATTTTCACTTATCACCAACATAACAGAGTGTAGGAACGCAATTCTCACACTTAATTTACCATCAAGAATTAAATTGAAAACATTTGTTTCGTTTTATCATTTATCATACCTACTAATTAAATTCTAATTACCATTGATGGGTTTCGTCGGTTTTAATATATATGGTATTTGTAGTTTGTGCCACTCCACAAGCGACTTAAACGTTGGCGTGGGCATCACAGGTATTGTGGGTCTCACAATCGCCGGTTTCGTTAAGCGCGTGGTAAATAGATACAGCACCAATGTAGACGTGTTCAGTCCCGGGGCCACTGTTGTGGTTACAGCTACCATTCGTTTCCTTTCTGTGATAATAAATAAACATTAGGGAAATAATCTCGATATCGAATCTGATATGCTTCGTACACATATAATATATTCGTCTTAGAATATTTGCACAGTTCAGAAAACAGTGAGCATTCAATCCAGGTGGCTATCAGCACAAAGAAAGACCGATGCCCAACAGTGAAACAATGTATTGTTGAAAAATGTATGTATGTAACTTAATGTTAAAATAATTAAGTATACAAGTAAGAGATAGAGCCTTTTCGTTTTAAACGAGATAACTATTCATCAAATGAGGAACGTCTCATAGAAATACTACAGTTCTATAGAAAGTCCTATTGGTAAAACCTAATAAGTTGCATCATAATCTTTTTGAAATTAATGTGCAAATGTCTAGCTTTGGCGGTCGCTACTATAAAGATTAAAATTGTAAATGTTACAAAGATTTATTTTTAAGGAAAACATTTTAATATTAAATCCCGCTGAAATAACATTTTAGGATTTCAAATAGATTATTCATAGCTTGAATTGAAGAATTAAGAATAAGATTTCACTATAGGTGTAATCAAAAATTATGCAATTGTTTCACCGTACGCTAGAGAGCGATGGAATTATTATTGTAATTGCCCGATTGGTATCGTAGTGAAGTTGTTAGTGACTCTGACAACTCCGTGCGCCTAGTTTGGGATCAGATGGCTAAGAACTATGACCAATATACACCCAAATATTTCTATTATCATTACACCATCAAGTTAATCGCTAGGCACGTGATAATGAAAACGAATTATACATTAATCTTTAAATACAAGCGAGGCTAAATGGTATTACGATCTATATTTGTTGTGTTTTAACACTTGTAAGCATAATATAAGTATTCGCAGTAGAAAAAGATGGCGGGGGGGGAGGGGGATACTTCGGACGTATCCTAAAACTCCATACAACTAAGACTATTCCTTAACTTTTCATCTCTCACAATTTGCGAGTTCACGCTAGTCTTTTTTGATCTCATTCATTTCCCGTTCCAAATTATAAGACAAAAGGCGCACCCCACAAGATATTCCATTATTATTATTTCATTAAAATTAATTATTTACCAACAACAATATTGTGAAAGAGAAAATAAATTGAAATAGATTCGTCAATTTAATAAGAGAAACGTGTCATTATTCAAATTATAATTTCGCTCTCGGTAAGTAAAGAAAACAAGAGAGAGAATTTATTATCCAAATGTTGAATTTGAATGATGCTATCACGGTCTGTTTTCATTCGGAATTATGAGTACAGGACCGCTCGAGAGAAAAACTTTAAAGGGCGTCGACGTTAAAAACGTTTTTATATAACAATAATTCCAGTTATTATAATTCTGTGGATTACAAAATTTAGGGAATTCGTTCTTAGGGAAATTGACGGGTAATAATGATTTTAATAATAATTTGTTGTTAACCTCTGTAAATTTTTAGGAATTCCTCTGGACTACGTACTTTAATGCTCAATACGGAGATTTCAGCGACCCCTTTTTGAAAGCATTTCAAAACACTTAATAATTTACATTTAGACTGCAATGGTGTATTTATTTATTCTTTATTGCTAACCTATACTTAGGTTACAAACGATGGACTTCAATGCTAATGGCATTCTCTATAGAAATACATTTCAAATCATTTAAATTCATCATCATCACTTTTAACATAATTTACAAAATTCTTTTGGCAACATCCAAATAATTCGGTGATAATATAATCCAAGTTTGGGCAATGTACTTTTGTAATTACACACGAGATGGAGCCACAGATGTTGTGAATCACGCTATCAAATTTTTATTAGACAGTTACTTATATCAGCACTAGTTTAGCAAAATGTGGGAATCCAGTCTCAAACTTTCATAGGATGAGATGGACCAATCTCCTTTTTCTTGTATAAAGTGTGTAGCAGACCGGGAAGGTGCACTGCTGGAAAAAAATGTCCCCCAGTGAAAGAAACTTTAAATAAGTTATAATCACGGTTTTCATTGGTTTTGTGTCTTACTATATCTCTTACATACTGCCACCTTTTCCAAACCTTCTTCGCCTAACGGGGCGCTTGATTACCGCTGATATCTTCGACCATGTTGTCTGCAAGGCACTCTGCGATAAACATTGTTATATTTGTAACATTTCGAAGACAAAAGCGAAAATTTAGTTTAATGTTGTTAACTCTTCTTCATGAAATACTCGTAGATATTGTTGTATTTTATGGTAAACTTGGATTGTAATCTCTGTAGCGGTTTGAGAAAGTTGGATTAATTGAATGACCAGATCAGATTCAGACAACCTTTACCTTTTATTATACGTTATAGAAGTAGCAGTAGGAGTTGCGTATCCGAATTCATGACTGTCGCGACGCTAAAAGGACTAATGGTAATCTTGTATTCACACTTCTATTAAAATTTAATGTGTTTTATTCTAGTTCTTTCAGTATTGTCTATTGTATAAGTAACAAGGGGTAAATAAACTAAGTAATGAATTAACTCCAGAACGTGTTCCAGATACATGTCTGATATATTAAGTTCTTTCTTGCATATTCAGAAGCTGTAACTCGAAGCGAGTTGTTGAAGTGCCTACCCAACCAAGGAAATTCTAGAGAAAATCTTACTTGTAAATGATTTATCGTAACAACATACTTACACCGATTCCGTTTGAGAAGTTTACGACAGTATCTTGAACATTCGCACAAACTATTTGAACGACACAGAACAAGAGTATCACGTACGTCAGCACAACAGTCGGCTTCATGGCTATGTGTTCAGATCGTCCATAGATAAGTACCAATGTTATCAGACAATTTAAAACAATCTTAAACTTAGAATGAAAATATTTTTACAATACTCTGACAGGGTGAGCGGTGAATATCGACACTTATGGACGATTTGTAACTCTATAGCTGAGGAGATAGAGTCTCGTATAATTTTTAATTCTTGCACAGTTATGTATTCTAAGTATTCTTAAACAGACCATAGTAAGATTTAAAACAATAGCTTTCATATCCGTCTACAAGTAGGCTGTCGCAATAAATGCTGTGATTGCGAAACGCACGCACGTATGTGTTAGAAATAGTAATAACAAAATTTATGTAGAAGGAACAGATGAGATCTCTGAAGATTGAGGTATTGGACACTCGGTGCTCCTGCCTACGCCGTAAGGGACAGACGCTATTATATTGTATTGTCCTTTTTCTAAAAATACTTTATAAAAAACACACAATTAACTTACAAAAGGTATGTAATAAATTCACTACCATTTGCTAAACATCAAGTGAACTCATGAAAAATTTCATACTGAAACATTTTGAAAGTCTACTGGAAATGTAATCGTATTAATTTTGGCATAGAGTTCCTTTTCCTTCCGAATCACCTTTCAAATGCCACTCGGTATGACATAAATGCTCAGTGATAAATATCTGTCTTTGTGTACCGCCTGTCTAAAAGCTGCGTAAGGCAGCTTACACACAAAGCGATTAATCAGCACATAAAAGTAATGTATCAAATGAACAAACACGCGTTTATTTTCACACACATGTGCATGAGTCCTTATCTGAATACAAGGGCACAAAATAGGGTGCGATATTTTATAACCATACTTTGTGCCACCCCATCCACCTATAATACTTCTTTTCGCAGACAATTTAACTAGGGTAACGTTATGGCACCGAATTCATAGTTTTATTCAAATTATTGCATCGTTTGGACTGTTAAGAGCTCTAACCTTAGGAGTCAGGCTCCTAAAAAGGAGCCAATCTGAACTGCAAAGTTGTTAAAAATTCTGTAAGTCTGGATTTATGCCTGGTTTGTGGGAATAGACTCAACTTATTCCATAATGAGATGTAAACGTAACTGTTGAAACCTAGAATAGAACTGCAAGCCTCTGCCTACCTCTTCAGGTATCACGGGCGTTGTGTTACGTTTTATGGTCAATGTTCATTTTCAAACATTTCATAACGTTGCCATAAAATGTGTATCAGTCTGGAGACATTATGTATTATTTGTACTACGCGAGTTGTAGGGGACAGTGTATAGGGAACCTTATCATCAATGTGTTTTATATGCCGTGATTCTGCAGTTCCGTTGTTACGCGAGCCGAGCTGTTTTGTTATAGTTTATTTTTGAGGTAGCGTTGAATAGGAGCACCTTGGTACACCCGTTCGCGTTTTTACATCAAAGCTCTTCAGTTGAAACCGTTCTGGTTCTCCTTTTGTGCATGTAAAGTGCGCAGGGAACAAATTCATACTTTGATTCACGTCCATGGAGTGATCACTTCAATTGTAGGAAACATATATACGAGTATGTTTCCATTGTTTGTAACATAGGCAATTATATAGTCTGTAAACAAAACACAGTACCATACGCAAGTTCTGTGGATCCTGTGCCAATAGATTCGTAGTCGAGTACTATTATTACCTGGTATCATAGGTAGATACGGTATCCGGTACGGTATTCCTCTAAGTATTTATAATAAATATATGTGTAATTTAATAACTAATAATTTCAAAATAATTGAATTGTAGCATGTCGTACATATATAAAAAATACATAGCTATCAAATATCTGTTTTTTTTATATATTATTTTACGCATAACATTATTTAATTGACCAGGGGCTATGTGACTATTAATAAAATATATATAAAAAAACGTAACATCACACCTGTAATCCCCGAAGAGGTAGGCAGAGGAGTGCAGTACACTCCCAAGTTTCACCAGTTACGTTTAGGTCCCTCTACAGAATGGCACATTTCGAGACTCCGAGCTACTACTAGACAATCTAAGTTAGAAAAATCCAGTAGTGCCCGACCCGATTTGAACCCAGGACCTCTCTATCGGCAGTCGCACTTGCAACCAACACGACCACCGAGGCAGTCATAAAATATATATTTATTATTATTCCATGCGAGGGCCACCGGAGAATAACCCGTCGGTCAACAACCCCTATTTCCCAGTTATTTGAACTACTCGTATTTCTCGAGTAACACATGCGTATATGAGCTATCCCTTCACACGTGAATATCACATACAAATACCGTCCAATATCAAGTTCCATCCGAAAATACAGAGATATTTCCGTACGGATCGAACTACGAACACAGAATTAAATATTCAGCGAGCTAAGAGCTTAGTCGTGTCGTTGCCGTCGCGCCGCGTTAATTGTCTCCGTGATTAGACAGGGGACGATATTTTTAATAACGCTTTAAATATTCATAGAGAACTTTATAGCGAGCACTTTATAGCCAACGAGACGATACCTGGGGACGCGGTATAGTTATGTGGCGGTATCTTTGTTGGTATTGCTATATTATGTACGGTAACAACTCGTTATTCAATGTAATAGCTTCAATTAAAATTAGGCATGCCTATTGCTATAGTGGTAAGGATTCTTGTGGTGGTAAGTCATGAGTTTAATTTCGACCCGTAACAAATATTCTTGTGATAAACATGAACGACGTTCTCTCTCGACGTCGCTCTCTTCATACAGGCACGCCGGTTTCGTAGACTTATTATTAGTTCGTAGCTATTCGGTCAAGTAAAGTGTAGCTGTGGGGTGTGCGGAGCATTAAACCGATGATCTTAAGAGAGCGCGTGGCAGCGGCTGGATGAGGTCTGCGGAAGACCGAGTGATGTCGCACCTTGGCAAAGGCCAGCAGTGAAACGGAGCAAGCTGGTGGAAATGTTATGAAGTGAGGCTCTTTATCCCTCCGAAATCGCATTATTGTAGAAAAAAATATTTAACATGTACATAACATTGAAACATGACTGGTCAGTGGCCAAAGCCTTATTTCAAGTATGCAATACCTAAGTTAGAGGATCACTCGTCCGAAATATGTAATTTAACATATTTATATTATATTTTCTTGTTAGTTATTTTATATATCTAATCCATGGTAATCATGTATAATATATAATGTGCTTATGGATCAGTGACACGGCACTCGGTGGGACGCCGAAGTGTGCGTCGACATCGCATCGGAACGACGACCGCTGACTCACGGCACCGTGGTACACTGAGAACTAAATGTTTATTTATATATTTCTTTTTATTTTTTATTCTCGATATTCGCAATAAGCTATTCCGTGGGACGTATAACAAAGCTGGTAAATCGCGGAAGCCTGCTACACTCTTGTGTCTACCCCTCCAGGGAATTACAGGCGTAATGTTTATTTTAAGATAAATACATAACCGTACAGAAAGTATGATCGTTGATCTCACACCAAGATATCTCGTATTTTTGATGACCAGCGCCCTCCTATTAGCACAATAACGTACATTAAAGAATGTGAGAGAAAGAGAACCAATTTTGTATAATACATGTAACATAACATTAACATAAACATTAAAAACAATGCCGCTTAAGTATGTGTGCATGTATGCGTGTATTTGCAACTGTACGTGTCTGTATTTGTGTGTTTAAGTAAATGCGTATAATATCCTCATTATTATCAACCGTTGCATCGTTCCAATGTTGAATAAATGTATCTTCTCAAAATTAAAATGGTTGAGGCCATAGTCTGCCACGCTGGCCAAGTATACACTTTACATGTCTTCAGAGTACTGTATAAAACCGTGTAGGTAAAACAAAGATAGGTAGGTAAAAAAAAGGTAGGTAGTTACAGGTGCTTGAGCCGCAGGTCCCAATCTTTGGTTTAACAATTACTACTCACAAGTTGATTCTTCTACTTCAAGTGCGACCATTAAGGGGACTTGAACGTTTAACACCACCGCACGGAACAAGGATCGGATGCTTTTATTGTACCACTGGTGCAGGTTTTTGAGCCGAGATGTTCTCGTTCGGCCCACGTTGATTACCTAGGTACTTCAATTTTTTCAAAGAAAACTTCGGGTTTATTTTTGACATTACATGTTATGCGATCCTAAAGTAACACTGAAAACTCTGTACATGGCATATCTCTTATAATGAAACACGTGAATGTCGCTAACAGACTGCATTTATTTTCACACTGATTTATATTTCTTTAAAGTTGACATTGTACCATAAATATACATAATAGAAAATAGTTTTATTTTGATACATCATTATAACATCTCTTCTGAGAATTTCAGTAATTTTCATCTCCATAAAATTCACTCAGTGTACCGTCAACCTTCAGTAAAGTTGCCTTTTAACTACTCGGGTGGTGACTCTTGGTTTTCAAGGAGGCTTTCGGTCGGAAGAATGATTTTTTTATTCTAAAGAAAAAGAAACTCTGCAAGTGCGTTACTTTCTTAAGTGCTTGGTACTTTTTTCCCCTTCTTCAACTGTTTCCGAGAGTTTAAATGGAGTTATTTTGGTACGAATGATGGAAAGATAGAAAACAGCATGAGAGTAGCAGTATTGAAATCCGTAAGGCACAGTAACATTAAATTATTATTACATTTTTGATCACATTGGCATATCCGTAAGACGTTGTTTGTACAAAAAATATTTTTGCTAATTGTATGCCAATTACTCGAAGGCTGCTGTCCTGTGCGTTTGACAATTGATTTATTTTCTCTTGAGGGCACTGAACATTGGGAAGAGAGAGTGATGGTCAAATTTACTTTTACTATAGTCCGAATAATTTCGAACCAAGGGGCCAGTCACACCAGTTAGCCAGCCAGGTAATCTACAATAGGTCTAATTAGCATTGCTTAGTTTAAAATTTAATACGGGCTTAAAATAGTGTATAGATGATACACAATTCATTGTGTGCCTTCGTCGATTCAAAAAGAGATTCGTAATATTTGATAGGATTTTATTTATTTATAAAAAAAATACATTAAAAACGCTGCTGTCACGGAATTCTACCGAACAGTTTGTGAGGCGTTCTTAACTGAGGCGCAAATTTCCAAAGCATGTAGTTTATACAGCTTATGTTTAGATAGCTTAGGATGCGCCTCCGAATCTTGCTTAAGCTTTGAGGCCAAGGATGAATATTGAATCGGACACGTAGCTGTATCCGGCGCACCGGATAACCAGGTTACGTAGAGCGAGCCGTCTGATTGACGGATCCGTGCGGCTACGAAACTAGCTGTGGAACCGGATAATTTGATTATGAATATGTATAATTAGTCGGACAATGTAATTATCCTGTGTTATGAATATATTATTAAATATGAAAGTTAAAGATAACACCTGAAAAAAGATAACACTATGCTCATAACTCCCTAAGAAGTAGGCAGAGGGGTGTCTTTTGCTCCCACGTTTAACTAGTTACGTTTATGTCTCACCATGGAATAAGGTGTGAGCTTCTTGTCAAGCACCGGGCGTAAATCCATACTCCGAACCACTATTACAAATTTTTACTAAAAAATATAGGTAAAAAAGTGAAATGTAGTATTCAAGTTTGTACCTAGGACCTCTCTATCAGCATACGCGCTTGCAACCACTTGGCCAAAGAGGCAGACAATGACATTTAACATATAGTTTTTACACTCACCCTATCAATGTCAAAAAAATGAGAAGAGAAATTCAAAGAGCTATACTCTTTGACAGAAAAAATCCAACCACATTCGTACTTAAAACTAAAATAATTACAGTCGAATTTCGACCAATTCTCGACGTCTAACTGTTACTGTAACGCTACAATCCTGGCCACACATGAACACGTCTATCAAGATATCGTTGATCAAGCCTGATTGCACATTAACATGTCACGAATACGTTCAGCATCAGCTCAGGTACTTACATAATACGTGAATAGTTGCAAATTATCTATTATTAAGGGACAATTAGAGTGTAACATATACAAAGCGAATGTTGATGAACGCAAGGGCTGAGAAAAACTATGCTCAACTATCTTGACCGGACATCTTGAATAGATAAAATACAATTAAACCCGACG
>DWDV01002322.1:0-11741 GCA_018245615.1 Mimoniades ocyalus
TTGAATTTTTAAACAGCATTCCAATATCGGATCTCTTATCCGGAATGGCACTTGATAACAAACAGCCTCAATGGTGTTTAATGGTGAAATGGTTTATTGTGTGTGTAAGACTTCATCCTACACACACAATAAACCATTTCACCACAACACGATAAATGAAAATCTCAATGTACGGTACATCTTCGGCAACGCTATACACACATATCAGTACGAGGCTCAATGCAAGCAAATTGGCTTGCAAGTGGAACACCAGACACCATTCATTCGAGACGTGACCCGTTAAATTATCAAGACATTTCATTGATACCACTACCATTATCAAATAATCAGAATACCTGTGATAATTATAATATTTTATATTTTTTATCATTATAAAAATTAATATAATATTTGGTATCTTGAGTGTAGAATTAATATTCAAGACAGTTTCTTCAATACAGACTAGAACAACAGGCAATATTGAGTTCAATGACCTTTCTCGTGAATTTGCGATATGGAACCTTGTACACGTCGGTATTACTCAGCATAAAAATATTTTAATATGTAACCTAGAAAAACTAAGCTCTTATTTTTGCACAGACATAGACGAAAGTTTATTATCACTGTTCTTACCCACTACAAAATAATATTAAATACTTTTAATACGTAACCTTGCAACACTCAGCTTTTATTTTAAACGGAACGTCTATTGGCTTCAAGTGTACCGAATACAGAAATACCTGTCTAGATTTTTTTTAAGGGCGTGTATGCCATGTGAGGGCATATACAATATATGTACAACAACTGATTGTGAACCATTGTTGCACTAATAATATAACTATCTGTAGTCGCATACAATGATTAAACCTTCAAAACTGCCTGTTGATATCATTGTTATACACACACACACATACCTTTAAAGTAAATCAGCAACAAACACAAAATACATAATATGTTAAAAAACCAATACTTGGCACTTAAGATAATATTATAAAGTTCTAAGATTCGTGACGTCATGGGAACCGGTTAAAATGTTTCGTCTGTATACATTTTTGTATACAATGCATAAAGTGGAATAAAAGTATAAAATTACAAGTTCAATATAATTAGTGGTCCAAGAATAGTCTCTACAGGACTAAATGTTATTTAAGATTTCATCAGATTCTATAAACGCTCTCCTATATTTATAGTGAACGGGAAGTTTTTCGTAGAAAAAACGGGTTCCGGGATTTATATTTTGATTTTATCGTGGGGTCATAAAATAAACTAAGGGCCTAATAACGCATAGGTATTGGCGGGTGGTCGGCGATGTAGTAAATGTTAGACAGGATTTTGGTTAATCGGTCATCAGCTAATTACTTCATCGTTGTTTTCAAATAGGTATATCGGATTTCAGTTAATCGGTAAATTAACAAATTAGGAATGATTGTATTTTATTGTTTGAACTGTAATGATTAATTTAATGAATAACAAATTCGAAGAATCTTTAACAGTATGCGTACAATATATTATACATAATTTTTTTTACAGACAAATGTGATTACACGTTCATTTAATTAAGAGAATTGAATTGATTATAGAAGTTTCTATTAGTGGCTCAGAGTCTGGATTTGTGACCAGTGACAATAACCACCTACTGTTCCACAGTGGGACGTAAATGTACATGGTGGAATGTGTGAATGTACTACACCCCACTGCCTGCCTCTGCGAGGATTACAGGGCCTGACGTTACTTTATTTTAAATTTTACTTCATACATTACATCCACGTATGAACACTGTTTCATATTTGACACTTGGTGATATCTGCTTACTTATTAGGGAACCGGGCGTGATAGTGGAATAACAAAATACATATGAATGAACAGAGAATAGGACGTGTACAGGAGACGATTGAGTGACAAAGAGGGGGGACGACAAACTTTACACCTTTATGTAGATACAATGAATCATTGATGTGTACGAACAGACGTGTTATACGACATATGCGATACATCGACTATCACGATGCGATGATATGCGATGAAAATGCAAGAACGACAGGGTGATTGCTAATATTGTTACGAGAAAAAATTGCGTTGTTTTTGACTGGCATTTCAGACTCGATTGGTTTTTTTCGTGCGTTTTAACATCAAATACGCGGAAAGAAAACAATGCGAGTAAACCTTCCAGGTCTCCATAGTGTGTTCTCTGAGGCTTGTAAAGTCCGCTAAACTGCACTCGGCCATGGGTGCCGTCCAACAATGGAACGATAAAAGGGATGGTGATGATGAACAAGGAAATATAAAGTACATATACGTCTACATGTATAATGTATGTATAATGTACTACACTCCTTTGTTTACCTCTACGCGTATTAGAGACATTTTTATGTTTCTATTTTGAAAAAATCCTGATATAATCGTGTAGCATACGTAACTATTACCGAAAGTCATTTGAGCCCACTGTCAATACGCTCGCAGTCTCCCGCATCAGTGGCCGCGCGCTCGTGATATCTGTGCAATTGTCACTCGGTCATTGGATGAGTATCAATGACCGTGTAGCCGTCCGTGCTGATGACGTCACGACGCCGCCAAACCT
Source organism: Mimoniades ocyalus (assembly GCA_018245615.1). Lineage (NCBI taxonomy): Eukaryota > Metazoa > Arthropoda > Insecta > Lepidoptera > Hesperiidae > Mimoniades > Mimoniades ocyalus. The sequence continues at coordinate 2,558 of DWDV01002322.1, forward strand.
TTGTATGTCTCTCCGAGTTCCTGGTGTCCATTGTCGCATTCATTTACGTAGAACGAAGCAGTGGTTAGTATCAATTGAATATAGTAGTTAGTAATAAATATCATCACGTTTTGAAGAAACCACCACGCAATTTAGTAGTGACAAACGCCAATTATTCATTACCATATATCACCATATATATTTTTTTACACATGCCTTTCATTTTTCACTGATACACATGTTTCCTATATAGGATCTTTACTCGATACGATCTTTACTCTTTAAAAGTCCTTGGCCTAAACAAAGTGAAATCAAGCTATCGTGTTACACACGTGGGCCGCACTGAAAACCAGTGGGAGATATCTGCAGCATAGTCTGAGAGCGGTAGTTTTGATAGTTTGTTTGTATGTAACCTATAGTGATTTTTGTTTTTTGTTTTCCTTTTTATTGTTATAGGTCATCTTCCGTCTATTTGTATAACATACCTGTAGTTCAATTTATTAGCAAAATAAACGTTTCCTTCGTTTTTTCAAATAAAAGTGTTTGTTCTAAGGCCAAATAAAACACAGAGTGATAATTAAAGGCTATCATTGTCACTGTCTATGCGTAAATACATCAGAATTTAAATCGAGATGAGTCACGATCTAAGTGTCCATGACCTCTCGTCCTTATTTGACGCGTGTTGCTAAACGGGAGGGACAGTTGAACGCTTCGCATCGCGAACTGCTTTATTAAAGGATTTGTACAGAAGGTTCTAGAAATCGCGTAAGAAAACGTAAACAACTAGCAGTTACTTGAATACTAAAGCCAAAAACCTCCTAATAGCAGGTCCGTTGTACTGATATTATTGTTAAGGCTCTGATCGTTGGCTCCAGTGATGCACTCAGTATAAAAGTCGTCACAGACCGCAATATAATATGTATATCAAAGACTATAAATAATATATCGTAATATATTTTAAATTACGATATACATATGTATTTTCTTGAGTAACCCTCGCATGCCGCATGCCTAAAAGTACAAACGTAAAAAAACGTAACATCATGCCTGTACTTCCCCAAGAGGTAGGCAGAGGAATGTAGTAAACTCCCACGATTTACTAATTCCGTTTCCGTTCCATAATGAAACAGGTGGTGAGCCTATTGCCATACACCGGGCATAAATCCAGACTCCAAGCCACTACTAGAAATTTCAAGTTAGAAATATCCACTAGTACCCGGGATTTGAACCCAGAGCCTCTCCCTCGGCAGGCGCGCTTGCAACCACTTGACCAACGACGCAGTCTATACTAACTATATTATATAATATGTATCTCTTTCTTTCATTGTCAAAATATGTGAACAGATGTAACGTATATCTCGACATGTGTACATATGTATATCTCGGTATAGCAATATGTATTATTGCACAGAAAATTAACGCTAAGATATATATATCATAGCATAGCTACCGTCTGTGGTAGTTTACTGTAATATATTGTGGTCTAGTACAGCGTTTCCCATTTGTCCGGTCGCGACCCGGTACCAGGCCGTCAAAATAAAATACCGAGTCGCGCAACATTCCCGCCCTGTTTTAAAAATAATACCTACTATCGACTTGAAGTGGGACCAGGCCTTAGGATAAAATTTTCGTCATTTTTTGCGAACTTGGATTCTGTAGTAAAAAATAAGCAGCAGCTCCATACTTCGCACTAAAATTTAGTGTCTAAATAGGCGATACCAAAGTACGTATTACTAATAAAACCTTTTTACTATTAATAAATATGTATTACTTTTCCCAATGGAACCAGCTTGGGTTTAAAAGTATTAAGTGGGTCGCGAAAGGGCAGTGTGAAAATTATCGGGCCATGGCACAACAATGTTTGGGAAACACTGGCCTAGTATATTAATGTATAATAGCTCTTTGTGTGATGACTTTTAATATGTATGATTCAAACCGGAGCGGATATCCTAATACACCCGTATGAAATAGTGCTAGAGGGCGCACTTGGACGCTGTGATATATATTTATTGATAATACTTATATGTATAATTAATCATGATTGAAATATACACTTTATGTATAAAAATGCATATATGTATGTAAGTACATATGTTATTTTTCTGTAACAAAGCTTTCAGACACAATTCGGTTCAAAATATTTATCAATTTTAAAGCACGAAATTGTAACAAAGACAATTTAAAAAAAACAAGCGCGCAAGGGCCATTAAGTTGCAAATTAACGATATGTTGATGTTTATTAACGGCATATTTACAAAACATAAACGAGAAATGATTAGCCATGTCTTAGTGATCCGCACGTCCAAATAAACAAAGAGTTTACTATATTATAATTGTCTATACGATTAATAATAGCATCACGCTTATATTTCACCGAAGGGTAGGGCAGTAAGATGACCCGTAGTACTCAACGTTTCACCAGTTATGTTAGATATATACTTAAAAAAATCTTAAAGACCTGAATAGAGGTTCGAAACATGAAAGTGGATATACGATAAGAGGTGAAACTTTCGTCCTGTAAACATAAAATGTAAGCAGAGAGCCAGTAAAATAATAAAATTTTATACCGTCCTTTCGTACATTTGCACATCGCGCAAAAACCATGCGACGCATTTCGTTGAGAGTGCGAAATAAAAACCAGCATACAGGGATGCGACACTAAAATATAGGGTATATCGATAATAATAATACATATATAATGTATTGTGTTTTAATTTTTATATATTAAAATCAAGTTAGTTAAGATCGGCTTGCGTGTATGAATTTAGAAGAAAAGGGAAGAATATTCGGTATTCAGTGTTCTCTTGTCTGCTTCATAAGGAGCCTGGTATGACAATATAACATTGTAATATTATGTAATACCGCCATAGTAATAGTAATTAATATAAGTATTCGTCGATGAATTATTGTTACATATAAAATAAACATACATATTTGAACACTTAGCATACAATATTTGAATAACAAGAAGAACAGATGCCATGGTGTTCATATACACTATCTTGAAATTACAGATAACAAGTTATACCAGGAATATTTACCAGGAAGCCAGAAGTATTTTGTTTGTTTCATTTGGACTTTTCAGAAACGATACAGTCTCTATTGTCCCTCTTATCGAGAGAAGATGAGTGGGGTTCGTACCTGCGATGTACGGAACTCATTATTCGGCACACAAGTACTCATCAAAGTACGCAGAATTACTTTTCTGGTTCGCAATGGCGGGAGGAAGACGATAACACATTGTAATCGTACGCCGCTGCCCCACTTGTACCTACCAGCTTTTAAACCAATGCTGAATGTTGTGTAGACGTTGTTGATACAAACACAATTGGCGTATCGAGTGTCGCTGCCAGACTCGAATTCGAATAAACATACATACTTTATATGATTACATAAATAATATATAACTACGTTTCACATTAAATCTTCTTTCGAAGCTTTGTAAACTCTCTGTGGGCGAAAATATTTAATGAGCGATTTAAAAAAGAAAGTTTCAGCCGAAGTACCTATATACAATTAAAACAATATTGCAACGTTTAATCAAAAAAAACTGGCAGTTCAAATATAAATTGTGTTGGTAGTGTTATTTGTATGTATGTAGAAGTCATTATAATAATAGTTTATTATTCGAGGCACAGGAGTCCGCGTCCGTGACGCCACGTGTCGCACATGTTCTGTCTCGCTCGCACAACGGCAGGTAGAGGACTGATTCATTTTAACGGTTCGCACACTTTCACTAGCAAATGTCTTGTTGAAAAGGAACTGTACGATTTTTATATAATCTTGAAAAATACTATAAATCAGTTTATGCCAGTCACATTTAATGTACATTAAGTTATACGTTAAGGGCTATAAACATCTAAAACATCAATATCCAATAGAACACAACAGTTTCCAAACTCGACAAACATTTAACATCGATACATTGAATAGGGTTGTTTTACGATCGTATCCCCATGCCACCCTCACCGGAGTGCATTGCCCCATCTGAGTCCCCTCGATGCAATTAAGTATGTACTGTAGCGTAATATGACGTTGAATGGCAACGGATTAACGGGGCCGGCGGGCTGGGCGGCGGACGAGTGAATGCCAATTAAAATAACTTTATAGCCCGCTTCATATTTGAAAGTTAATACGACCATATCGATATATTCAATTAACCCGTGAGAAATACATATACCTACATAGCCTCTTAATTTATAGTGTCCTATATTTATGACAAGTACTGTGTTAAAATTATTGATTATTTATTTATTTTATGTACAAACCAACAAAGACATAGTACGTCTAATACTACAAAGTAAAAGTAAATATAATATATTGACTGCCTCTTTGTTCGTGTTAGTTGCAATCGCGATTGCCGATCGAGAGGTCCTGGGTTCAAATCCCGGATCGGGGACTATTGGAGTTTTCTAACTGAGATTTTCTAGTAAGAGTTTCTAGTAATAGTTTCTAGTAATAGTTCATATTAGGACGTAAACGTAACTGATGAAACGTAGAAGTTTACTACACTCCTCTGCCTATTACTTCGGGGATTATAGGCGTGACGTTACGTTTATAATCTAAATGTACAATGTAAAATATATGTATACAACAAAATTATATGTTTTTAAACCCCACCCCAAATTATTGAAACAATAATATTGACGCATTTCATAACGACTCCTAGCTGCACAGTGCACAACTGTGACGGATTACACAGCGATTGATGGTGTCAGCTGTCCGAGTACGAGCAACCGACAAATCATCAACGTTAACGCTCTGAATGTAGCATGAATATGAGTTTGTTTATATACCGACCTTGGTGTCCGGTAATAAGAGCCATAACAATCGCAGCGCTAAGATTGCACTGAGTTAACAACGTTAACATACGAGCCAATAGTTGTGCAAGCATGTGCAAACTTTTATCGATTATTCATACACGATGTCTTCGACTAAATTTGAAAAAAAAATGGTAGCCAATCATTAAAACACTACATACCGATATTTGTTCATAAATGTGTTATGGACATGACCCAACAGTTAAGTTAGACAAATAGTTGATATATGTAACCGCACTGCTTTTCACAATTAAAAAAACGGATTGAATTTTAGCTGAAACAATGTAATATCAATGTTTGTACAGTGAAAGTTTTGAAGTTTCTTCAGTAAGGATCAAGTTCTTTCATCAAGCACAACTAATAGTGTTATCGGATGTAATATGATCATTGGACTGAATGTAGAAAACGTAGAAGCGTATTATCGATATCGTCACCCTACAGCTCTACGTACACCAGTTCGCTCGACCGACCGACCCCTCCGCCCGTTAAGCCGTCGTCACTATTCAGTACGCTTCTAACCGCTGCGGGAAGCGTGTCACTTTCACAACATGCGGTTCGCAACGCTCGTTGCGTTGCTGGCGGTCGCGGTCGCCGACAACTCTACCCCCGTCGACCATTTGCGGAGCACATTTTTCGAGCTCGAGGGTACGCTATGGAAGAACGTGACAGACCCGTTGTGGAGGGAGGCCGGCCTCGGGGGCGATGTGGAACTAACAAAGGCTTTTGTGTCGTTCGATAACCAAATCGAAACACTGCCGCGTCCGTCGCGGCCTCCGCTCGACACCTGGCTGTGGATCAAGGCGACGGAAAAGTTGCACATAATTGAATCGTTATACAAGCATTTCATCGAGTTCGTAAGGAGACAGGCATCGCCGGGCGCTGTGCCTGCGCCGGTTAGGGAATGGTTGGATCTGGCGGAGAGCGTGCTGATGGATCCAAAAGCGTCGGTAGAGCAGGCTGTGAGGAAGATCAACGACTTGATGGAACACGGCGACATGTTCCGTTCAGCGTTGCAGGTAAACTATGCGTCGCCAGTATGACTGGGACAGCCTTTGTTTGTAGAACATTCATAAAGCCCAGTGCGATCATAATAATGTGTGCGCCGTGAAGGCGACCAAGTCAAGCTATCCGTAAAGCCGTGTTTGGTAACTCGCGAAGTCAGTGACCGAATGTTTACAATGAGCGATTATTTTTTTTACAACTAAATCGGTTTCGTAAACGGTGTATAAATAAGTAGAATTAAATTAAAGAAAGTAAGCAGATAATTACGAAATAACAATATTATTAATAATGACGATAGCATTATTATGCTTATTATCTTCCGTAATGAAAGATTCTAGTTGGTTTTGTTATCGTAAGACCCACAAACTTCAAAAAATAATACATTTAGATGATTAAGTGAGTTAAATCGAAATATTCTATTAGTGAAAAAGACGTTTAAATTATTATATAATATGATTAATGATTACGTCAGCTCCCTTACGGCGTAATAACTATTAATTAATTAATTCGGCACACGGAAAAGGTCACCTGTAAACATAGACGCAATAATAATACTAAAATGGTTTTAATGAGGTATAAAATTTTTATCAGCATTTGCACCCGATATAAATTGTGCTTTAAAAGATGGTTATGTTAAATGTTTATAAATAAACAGACGACAAAATAAACATAACGAGTGAATAGTTAGAAACCATCAGAACTCATTAAATGCAATTGTAGCCACGGTCACAATTAAAACACACGATGTACAGTTGGTAAACAACAGATTATTCAGGCCACTCACTGTACGGAACTGTTAAAACTCCGCAATATGAAAAAAATGTTTTATAAGCAAAACGCGTTGACACAAAAGCGTTTACATATTCCATGATTGACGTCATTCCGAATACTCCCATCCATCATTTCTATAACCTACTATAACGCTCTTCAAACAAAAAACCTGAATAGCCATTTGCTCCTTCACCATTTTTTTTTATCTAAAATAACCCAAATTTACATATTTATAGCAGCTAGAAACATCTGTTTCCGGAGTGAAAATGCATTCGATTACCGCTCATTGAATGCTCAGTAGATGTTAGTTATCAATGCAAACCAATTGTGTAAGCAGTTACGTACATAGTCTTCAATAAACATTGAATAATTATTTATTTAACGTACGTGTAATATAAAAAACAAACTCGAACAGTATATAAGTATATAACAAACATAGACATCACCTTTTATATACAGCATAATTATCTCGTATACCCTATCATTGCAAATGCCTCAAATATTACGCCAACCGCCAGCTGTGATTCATGCTCTTTTATGTACAACACTCGAAGAATGTACCCACCCAACCCAGGTGTAGTAATAGTGTTCCTCGTATTCAGTACTGTTTGCTGATATTAAAAGTATTAGATAAACACTAGTGGAATGTACACGGACTGAATCTACATTGAGAATCTCGTGACAGTTTGTGTTAGCTAAGTGTAGTTCAAGAGAGATTATTACTGCGGTGCCTAGTAAGTAATGGATACAGTTGAAATTGTATTAAATTTCGGTTATGACTCACGCTTCCGATGTGGTCGCGTAGCAACTCGCATAGCTCCTCATCGCTTCTAAAGTCCTATTTTACGTTCGTGCCGAGACCGAATATCGGGCACGTGTGTGACATGTGCGATATTTAAAATGTGTTGATTATCTTCTTTTTTCATAAAGAATATTTCATTCTCTCTGTTTTAATTATTTTTGTCTCGTTTCAAGAAACATTTGGGTGTAACGAGTGTAGTCACCATCTAAAAATATTTTATGCTGTCTTTTTATTCTAACTCATTCTTGGAAAGATTGTTTTCGTTGTATATTTGAGAAATTTTTATACCTATGTTTTCATACTGACATTTTGAACCGGGGATTATGGATTCGATTCCCGTTCAGGAAAAATGTGTGTGATGGATAGGAAGGTTCTTTCGTGTTTGGATGCAAAGTTGTCATAATTTAAAAATATATTTAGAAAGTTAAACAATGCATAGATTATTACTTTCCGGTCACCATTGCACGGACTCTGCCTGGTTTCCAAAATAGCCGCGTATAGTTGACAAAGATATTATTATTATCATCCTTTTGGAATATCCAATCGTATCTGGTTTTACTCATCTATTGGGACCATTTATTGCGAACGTAACAAAATATATCGCGGCCACGTGCATGCGCGGTTTATTACACTGCGATCCATTTTCCTAATTGACCATTTACACCGCTTTCAGGAGGAGAATCCGGACCTTTGCGAGTTGCAGCTGTCGCCTCACCAGCTGATATACGACATGTACAACACGATTGCGGTCACCGAGATCAAGGGCTACGCCATGATGCAGTTCTCCTGGATGCTACTCAAGATCTATGAAAAAGGTATTGGCAGTACATTCATTGCAGTCTAGACCCATTATAAAACAAACCATCGTTCATTTTGACACGTGACTCCAATTCAACTTCAGACAAGACTTATTATACAAACATCTCGTTCGCGTGTTTGTGTCGCTTGTGTATATCTCTCTGTGTGTGTATAATATTTTTGGAAGCTAACGACTTAAGAAAGCAGATCCAAAAATAAAAACAAAACGGCCACGTAATGTATGTATTACATAAACACATACATACATATTATGTATGCATACGTAAAAAAATCTAAGAGGCTTAAAATATTCCTTTTGTACTGTTTATGTCACAGTTTCCGTATTTTATTATATCTGTTAAAAATAAAATAGCGAATGAACAAGCAAAGGCAAGAGGGCCTAGTGCCAGGATATACGGTATTAGGAACATCATATTCAGGTTAATTAAGTTTGTCTACCCACATGTGGAAACGTGTAAAATTGGCTAGTTATTTAGTACATGTCGTAGAACATTATATTTATTTTACGGCTTCCTTGACGTCATTCAAACTGGACTGGACAACGGTCACACTAATCCATTTTTCTATACAACAGTCCAAAGATGAGCGGGTCGAAATATTAAAATAAGGAAAAGTTGATATACATATAATACTAAAATAAGATAATATAACATAACTGTCAATCCCCACTAGGGCGACGGCGACGTGGCGTTAAGAAGGACGCAGCCGAACATCGATAAAAACTTATATAACGTTAAAAATGCGCTTAAACATAAAAAAGGTGAACCTGGTTAGAGGGGCACAAATAGTTATTAGAACCTTGACATTGAGTCAATGTAACCTCAATATGAGACTCGTGTAGCGTTGAACTGTGAGCGCACATCAATGTGTGTCTTGCGATCAACTATCACCACAACACCACTGATATGGATACAGCGACCTACACCGACCAACTATACGTACTAGGCCAACAATTGCAAACGAAACATCACGCCTTTAATCCCCGAAAAGG
>DWDV01002323.1:0-11741 GCA_018245615.1 Mimoniades ocyalus
AGTGGGACGTAAACGTAACCGGTGAAACGTGGGAGTGTTCTGCATTCCTCTGCCTACCTCTTCGGGGATTACAGGCGGGAAGTTACGTTTTATAATAATTATTTTTATTTTATCATCACGCCAGCACCCTAACGGGCTAGGCAAGTAGCACCAAGTACTAAACATCTCTGTCATAATAAACCTAAAATATTTGTGTGTTCACGTGTACGTGTAATTGAAAGAAATCATGTTTTAATGAGGTTTTAATTTCTTTATTTCATTTTATAAACGTAGTTATAATGATCTGTTCGCCTAAAAAACTAACTAAAATATTCATCATGGAAACATTATGATTTAACAAATATTCCGCATCGATCAACAATAATAATCTTCTTCGTCGAGTCGTTAGCTGATCATGAGTGGTCAGCCATCGTGGTATAGGATTAGTACACCATTATCCACCACTAATAATAAAAAATATCTTGCATCAAACGAAATATAGAACTATAGGGCACTCTAATTTGTCATTAGCATAAAGAACATATTTTTCTCGTTAATTGTATTTTAACGCAACCTAATATCACAGCGCGACAAGTTCTTCATTTATTTCTTCATTAACGCCAGCAAAATGTCCCGAGTATCTCAACTGGCTAACTCCCCTGTAAATTACTGCGGGGCACATAGCAACTAATCCCAATCTAATCACTTTCCTAATTACGCCGGCCAGGCGACGATAATTGATATATGTATGTCGTAACAATATAAGCTTCTCTCTTGCTCGGTATTATGTAGAATTATTTTCTTATATTAATGATCAAGAAACTCATGGATTGACCAATCAAAGGAATTTGGTTTCATTTCCTTTAAGGGCACGGTGTATAAGCCTACGGATTGTCACTATTCAGTAGATCAAAGATATCTACATACAATCTCAAGTAATAGTTTTATCGTAAATTTATGAGAAATTAATAATGTACTAATTTTGAAAGGTTACTTTAAACACTTTATGTCTTAGTGCGTGCCGTTACCGTAATCATTTAACGGATCCATAGAAGTGCGTAATTGGGTTATTGCTGTTTAGTGAAAATAATTGAGAAAAATATCCATGGTTAGTTTTTGATCGAGTTTTAATCTGGTGGTCTTATACCTTACAATAGGCTTATAACAATGCAAATTAAAGAGTACTGAAACTAGTTATAATTGCGTAAGCCTATTCCATGGTTATGAGAGATCCCGGGCTCAAATCCCGGGTCGGTTATTATTGGATTTTTCTAACATAGATTTTCTCGTAGAAATTTCTAGTAATAGCTCTGAGTCCGGATTTGTAGCCGATGTACGGCAATATGCGCTAATACATTCTATAGCGGGACGTAAGCGTAACTGGTAAAACGTGGGAGTGTACTATATTCCTCTGCCTACCTCCTCGGGAATTACGGACGTGATGCAACGTTACGTAATCCTACAAAACCCAATCCTGGCTAAAAATAAACATGTAAATTTAAGTCTCGTGAAACAAACAGATTTTTTTTCACTATATTTTTTCAATACTATTTTTTCCAAATTGAAAGAAAACAAAACATGTTTAAAGGTGGTAGAACCCTCTGTGGTTCGACTCCGGCGGCACCATCGCCACGCCTGTTTCTGCCTTATAACAGCAGTGTTAAGCGCTGCTGTGTTCTGGTTTGGTGTGGTAAGGAGACATTCTTTTTCGAGGCATTCCAGCGTAGTTCTCAGGGGTAGAGGCGCATCTGTGGTCGACCTGAGATAGGAATGTAATCTTATCTGGGATTGATTACAAATGTCCATGGGCGGCAGCAGCCACTTACCATCAGGTGGACTGCATGCTCGTCTGCTACTTCCATATTATAAAAAAAAATATATTTAACATTACATTACGTCAGTCAATTATTTTCCAAATAACGAAATTAGACCTCTCAGATACAAAAGCGGGCTGGTCAACTATCCGTTTCATAAGAGAAGTGATAAAAAACTAAACGACCTTGTCAAATCATTACCGATAGTGCACTTCCTTATAGTCCCCTAAAGAATTTAAATCATCATCAGCCTATTCTGGTCCATTGCTGGATGTAGGGTTTCCCTGAAGGGCTAAGCCCAACATGCAGGTTGAAGATCGCAGTGAACAGCTCGTACTGCCTCCGCCGCTACCCATAAGCGGCTAGGGCATTTAACTATGCTTAGGCAGGACTTACAATTAAAATAATCTTTATTATCAACCTGTCGTTGCATCCTACCATCGAACCGAGAATGCCTTTAGTCGTTCAAAAACTGTCGTTGAGACTTGGACGGTCGTTCGATCGTCCAACGATTTTCTGAGTGCCTGAATCAGTAAGTAAAAATATGCGGCAAGCGTTCCTCACTTAAGGAAAAGTAGCATATTGTATACACCGCCTGATCATTTCGTTACGCTCGTTTGGATACTCAAGTTCTCATTGCAGCCACTTGGGTGTTCGAGATAGGCGTATTGCTGTTATGAGACGTACCTAAACATTATGTTCAGGTGTATTTGTATAAATAATATTCGTGTAAATACATATAAGCGAATAACAGTCATCTCTTTTTGCTGTTACTTTGCATACAAAAATCTAAATACGATGGCTTGAGAACTGTGACAGGAGATAAAATAATATCATGTCACCTACGGGGGTAGGTTATTAGGACACGTTAAGACATCCTACGCTGTGCCATTCGTGGCCCTGTCGTGGGGATTACGGGTGTCGAGGACTGCATCTCTAACGAATCTCATGAGGAGATTGATCCAAGGTGTTGGACATCTCGTCCTATATACGTCCCGTAGGCGGTAATGGTCGGCCTTTATCGCGTTTCCGCCTACCTGCGGGTCTAGTCGTCTGCCTCCTCGTCGAAGGTCTAATAACATAATTATAATCATCAGACACACATATCACACAGGCTTTTCCTAATAAGCGCCATAACACCGTGTCTTTGATATAATAATTTAAACCATCATTTAGCACTACACGTGGTCCATTTCCCGGTTAACATGACAATGTTTACTATGAAAACCTACGTTGTGTTGCGTCTCGCTATGGTACACCGGTAAATGCAATGATATTGTCCTATAACACGTTAGGTAATGTGATGAGTGATATGCCCAATTGTAGACAAAAGGCACCGGAGATCGTATTATGTTATACAATTATGGATGGCTATTATGATTCGTGCTACTTTTAAAATAATTGGTAGTGAATAATGGATTTACGAGTGGACAGTCTTATATTTTATTTTGGTCAGTGTGGCGGACAATGACTTTAAACCCTCTTATTGCTAGACTCTTATTGCTATGAACTATGCTCATGTGTAGAGTAATAGGTAGCATCACGCCTATAATCCCCGAAGAGGTAGGCGGAGGAACGTTGAACACTCCCACGTTTCACCAGTTACGTTTACATCCCACTACGGAAGAGGTGGTGAGCCTATTGCCATACATCGGGTACATATCCAAACTCCGAGCCAATACTAGAAAATCTAATTTAGAAAAATTTTGTAGTACCCGACCCGGGAATCGAACCCAGGACCTCCCGTTCGGCAGTTGCACTTGCAACCAACACGACCAACGAGGCAGTCAAGTAATAATAAGGTTAATAAAATTAATTATAGCTGAAAACTCGCCTCTAAGTACGCAGAGGAGTGTAGTACACTTTCACGTTTCACCAGTTACGTTTACGTCCTACTATGGAGTAGATGGTAAGTCTATTGGCATACACCGGACACAATGCGGACTCCGAGCTACTATTAGAAAATCTAAGGTCAAAAAGTCCAATAGTATCTGACCTGGGATTTGAACCCGCGACCTCTCGTTCGGAAGTCGCGCTTGCAATCAACACGACCAAAGAGACAATCAAATTCTAAGTCAAATAAAATTAGTTATATTTTCTAATTTTATCGATATATATATAGATGTTACGTACCGATCTATAATCTCTATTATCCCTTAATCTGTTGATTTAAAATGGAATCCCTAAAAATAGAAAGGAATCAAGGCAAGATTTTGTTTCTTAATGTTTTGGGCGTAATTTGATATTTTTGTAATTTCCTTCTATAAAAATAAAGTTATTTAATAACTTGGTACCACTTAATCTTCGTAATATATTTACATTTTAAATACTGACAACTCATATATACAGTGATTTCAACCCACCATCTATCGACCCAAGAACTTACTGGCAAACGAAAATATTTGCCACACCAAAGTAGCTGGAGCTGTACAGCACAACACACATATTGTTTTTAATTACGTATGCAGATCAATACTTGTTTCTATGTCTACACAGTTGCCAACTGTTTTTGCGCTCGTCCGCCAACCGGATGTTTTTGTTACGAGCTAAGTAGGTATAATATATTATTCTGTAGTTGTTTCTCTTCCCGTATCAGGGGAATTCAAGCTAACTTTTCTCGTCATTCCAAGTACGTATGTGTGTGTTTTTTTTTGACCTCGTTTTGAGATACTTGATCGAGAATACGTGTATAATACTCGTGCATTGGGAAGCATAATATTATCCGAGTAAAGACAAAAATAATGCGAATTTTTGGCTTCATTAGGAGTTATAAATAAATGTTTTTTGCACAGGATTTTATCGCAAAAGAATAAAATTATTTATTTATTTTATTTATTTATCCGTGTAAAGAAAAATATTACAAATGTTTGGTTCATTATTAGTTAATAAATAAATGTTTTTTTGCACAGGATTTAATCGCAAAAGGACTTACAATTCACCACAAAGCAGGATGGCTTACGCTTCTACTGCAATTTGAAGGGCGGTGTGTTTATATACTTAAGAGCATTAACGTGTATTCTAATGCTTTATAGCCTCATCAAAATCAAAGTATTTTTCGACTTAATGGTAATCATCACAACTTGATGGATGATGGATGCAAATACCGAATGAGAACAAAAATGACCTCGAGTCAAGTCTTATAACCGGCGTAAGCGTATGAAGAAAGGGATATTTGATAGTCTCTGCCTTCCCCGTAGGGTCTAGGCGTGACAATATAATAGTAATATTTAAAAACTTAACGATCTCTTTGGCAAATTAAAAATGAAACTAATTGAAAACAACTAGTAGTTACACAGAAACAAATCTGAAAATCAGCAAACAATGAAAAGACGGATAGAACCAAATAAGAACAGCAAAGTCATTCTGAAGCGCACTTGAAAAGCAATCGCTTACAAAGACACTAACGATTGTAAGAATGAAACCGGTCGGCTCAACCGTTCTTGTTGATTGTGAAGTTGCTAATAGTCATCAATAAAATCGTTATGAGGACGTTTGACACGGAAAATGGGTCAACGAGGCGATTTATAAATCAAATTCCGTGTTTAGTTCAATCTCGCTTCGTCTCTTGTTTCGCATCGATCTCGTTCGTGAGAATGGGCGTTTTGAATGTGAATTATGATTGGAGTCAACGATTAATGTAAATGAATTGACTGAGTTATGATTATGTAATTTGTTGTTTTAACGACTATACGATATGTTTGTATTCATTCAATAAATATAATAGTGAGCTAAACTGATTACGACATTCTGTTTAGTTTAAGGCATAATGAAAAACGAATATGAAATCCAATGACATGCTCGGAGCTCTACACTGTCTAATTTTTATTTAGAATATGGATTTGGTTACCACGGATTAAAAGAAAAATCGACAGTTGTTATACTTGTACTCGTAGTAATGTAAACTTATAAATTATAGGTGTTGGGGCGGAGAAAGAGTAAATCCCCCGACCCCATGACGGGATACCAGAATGCCGTAAGAAGCAAGTCGACCCGGCGCGCGCTGATCGCGCTGTGTCGCGGGCTCCCTGGGCAGGGCTAAATGCCCTAGCCTCTTACGAATAGCAGCGTAGATTGTGGGAGAAGCGTTACTCTGCGATCGCCAACTCCTATGTTATGTGATGGGTTTGTGGCCAAAAACCCTCGGTTAGTCTGATGATGATGAAGCGTATAAATATTTTTTTAAAGTTACATATTGCATAGGATGGCTAGTTGATAGTGTATACTAACTTAATCCTAAAAATGAAAATAACCCAGATATGATACTTTGAATTAATTCCAAATCAGTGAGCCGGCAAAACGCTTTATTACCAAGGACGTGGGTAGAGACCTTCATACGGCCTTTAAAGGATTTGTGTATTTTAAGGGGCTCTTAATATATTTCGTATTAGCAAGAAGACCCAATATACATATAAAATCATATGCGACCTCGGATTATACCGGAAATTTAATCATCATAAATATTGACTATGAATCAAGCCGGCTTGACTCACGTTTGTTTTTTCCTGGTGTCCTGACTCGTTTCGGACCTATACGAGGTTCTTCCTAATGAGCTCCCGCCGGTTGCAGCGAAGACGCGGCGGAGATGGCTCATGCACATGAATTAGCTCATGGATGAAGAACTTCTTATAGGTCCGAAACAAGACGGGCCACCCCGAAAAACAAACGTTAGTTAAGACGACTTAATTCACAGTCATATGTACACTCAAGAAAGTTTTAATCCATTTTGCGTCAACACTTAAAGCATATTGTACTACGGTGCTAGTGTTAGAATTGGCGAAGATAAACTTAACAGCCCATCATTCTGTGGTACCTGTTCGCTTTTAAAGTCTGCGACCTGGTTTTAAGTATCTTACGAAGCTTGTAACCGCATATAGCAATTTGCCACCAGCAGCCCCAGTTCAAGAGCTGACTACGCTCAAATTTATTTAACAGATCGTTTTATATTCGCAGCCACGTCACGCCTAGGAGCGTTGCCTGGCTGATTTTATTATCACTTAAAAAATACAATTACTCGTTTTTATATAAACAATCAATAGAATACTAAAGTTTTACATTTTACGTTTCTATAATATTTTTATTATTATTTATTTTATATAATGCCAACACCAATTCACATAATATAAAAATAAATAAAATAAAACAAGCATTTTGGACAAGAAACAAAAATATGCCAAGTATTTAGCACAACCTATTTCTCACATTCACAAAGAAACTTTTTTACTTCACCACAAATTTTATATGAGATATTTAATAAACAAAAATACAAGCAACATTAGACCACAAATTAGAAGCAACTTTCTTTTTAGGTCGATCACAAATACGCTGCCCTTCTAAGGCCTAACTTATAACGCCTCTTGTTTTTTTTCGATGCACAGTTTATTTACGAGTCGAAGAACATTACTTGAATCGAGGGCAAATCGGCACTTTCCCAAACTTGCGGTATGGGACTAGTTTTATTGCGGAACCGCTACGTAACAGCTACGGACCGCTACTAGTTCTACGAAGCGCTACGAGTGCTACGGATGTATGTACTACGTACATGAAGTCCTATGGATAACGATAAAGTAAATGGAATATTTAAGGACTTCATCACACTTTCAGGAACTGTACAGGACGTATTTTACTAATTTTCCTTTAGCTTAGCATCTAGCACCATTTTAACAGATTATTTCTATCGAAATATTTAAGAAAAAGTCGTAACTGTTAAGCATCCTAGTTTTATATGCTACCATTAAGTATACAACTTGAGGAATATTATCATGAAAGATAATAAGCAAAAGAATGAACGGTTTCGTGAAAGTATATATTAATATAATAAATTCTGATTGATTTCAGGAATACGGCCTGGTCATAATGTAGAAAATGAGCAATACAAAATTTATTTCCTTTTCTTTATTTTCGAAAATCGTAATTTAATAAAAGTATTTACTAGTTAGAGAAACTGTCTATGGAATTGATTAATAGAAAAGTGAGCGAAATAACTCTAATTTTAGTACGTTAATGTATCTAATTAATTATTATTAACATTAACTTACTTAATTAACAGACATACATACATTACCATCAAAACTACGGACGACCTGATTGCGCAAAGTAACTGGAATTACACAAACAAAATATATTTATAACTCGAGTTGCTAAGCTTTGATTCACAATTAATTTGATACGAAGTTCAAAACCTTTTCTTACCGCTTATAAGTTCCGGGATTGAATTCCAGCCGGTACCATATCTGGATGCTTTATATATATTTATTTAATGTCTCGATACATTTCTACCCACGTCACTATGGATTACCTATAGGTCTCAAGACATGTTAGTGCCTTAGTAAAATATCTTTCGCTTTAGAATTATTTGCTATTATAATTTCATTGAAACAAGTGACTAAGAATAAAAACAATAAGAGATTTTTATGTGATATTTAAGTAAATTTAGCTTCAGTCGAATAGGTCCAATTCTAAAAGGGCTAACGCAGGCCTCGTGGCCTCTCCGTCTTTACCGCAGCCACTGAGTAAATAAAACATATACATTTTCATCCAAATTGTTTTCAAAACTATTAGGGTCTTTTTTATGCATATAAAAACAATTTATGGATATTGCTGTAATCAAATTAATGTTATACATAATATATAAAAGGAACGATTTTATTTTTTAAAGGTGTTTATAATATTGTATTTAATTATCAGTAAATCAAGTAAACAAATTGTGCATTTCGCTGTTATTAAATAAATTGTGTAATATTATTTTTCAATATTGTATTTTCAGTCAAAGCTTACTTAATCTTATTATAACGTACTTTATTATTTCATTCTCAAAACAGGATTCTTGAGGATTTATTACACAATACCGGCACCAATTTATTATTACTTTTATATAATATAATATGCAAACTTTATTAACGTCTACCTTTGTATACCTTGTCGTAATTTTCTACGAAACAATTTTCAGTAACTTGTGACGTTTACAATATCAGTTTTGTTTTGCAAAATTAAATTTTTACTGTATTACCATTATGGTTACAACTTTAACGTATTTCCAAATATACCTAAAGTTGGGGTAACCCCGTTCGGGCAGTCGTCCTCAATGTGTCATCCTTAAATATTCAGCCCCGTGGGATGCCAACAAATTGCCCGTAGATTTCAAAGTAGACCCTTGATGGGGATTCGATAAATTCCAGATCTGCAAAGTAGCTATAAATGTTGGGGTGAGTTTTTATTTCGATAAATTTTTTCCCTATAAATATAAAAGATTTTTACAAGTATACTAAATTTACAAGTGATAAAAGTTTAAGTGTTATTTACGTTTTACAAAAATATATAAAAGCTAGTGAAACGTGGGAGTGTACCACACTTCCCTGCCTACATCTTCGGGGATTACAGGCGTGACAGTACGTATAAAAAAATATAAGCTCGGACCGTCTTACTAATTTACTCAATTTGATTATTGTGGTCACTTTTACAATACAAAACATCAAGTCCTACTCTATATATATAGAGCAAGAACGAGGAAGCACGATAGAGGATAGCCAAGTTTTGACTAACTCTATTCCCTACTATCATTCAACATCCAATTAGTTCTAAATTAATCTTACAATTTTTTTATTTTTCCAACAAAGTTACACATTAATTTCTACTGAATTCTGAGCTTGTTCTTGCTATGCACGTGGAAATGAAAATTTCGACTTCCGCACCAACGATTTCCTTTACGTTTAAAGAAACGTCTGAAGAAAAGTAAAAATACTAGTCGGCCTACGGAGCCGTGATCGCATACAGGCCATACCTGCTCGTACACCACCTTGCAAATACTTGCACTACAAGTATTAAGCGCGACGTCATTATAAAGCCCTCGAGAGCAGAGCATTTGCTAACATCATTAAAATTTCACACGCGCTATGAGAACATGACACTAGAGATAAGTGAGTTTAAGGTTACGACCACAAAACCACGTATTTCTGTAATCCATAATT
Source organism: Mimoniades ocyalus (assembly GCA_018245615.1). Taxonomy (NCBI): domain Eukaryota; kingdom Metazoa; phylum Arthropoda; class Insecta; order Lepidoptera; family Hesperiidae; genus Mimoniades; species Mimoniades ocyalus. The sequence continues at coordinate 9,758 of DWDV01002323.1, forward strand.
AAATAATCATATAAACATAATTAAAGAACAATATAATAATAAATAATAATATGGAAGAAAAAGAAAATTCGATGTTCATGACGTGAGACGATGGTACATAATATACTTAAATGTGTAATCGTAAAACGTAACATTACGCCTGTAATCCCCAAAGAGGTATGCAGAGGAGTATAATACATTTCCACGTTTCTCCAGTTACATTTACGTCCCACTTTGGAATAGATTGTGAGTCTATTGGCGTGCACCGGGCACATACACAGACTCCAAGTCACTACAAAGTCTAAGTTGAAAAGAAAATCTAAGTTGGAAAAATGATATAGTTGTGAGCACGATAGCTAATCTTGAGGTCCTGGTATCAAACCCAAGGTCATTTATTATAGGATTTTTCTAACTTAATTTTCGTAGTGGTAGCTCGGAGTCCAGATATGTATGTGCCCGGTGCATGGAAACAGACTCACCGTCTATTACATAGTGGGAGGTAAACGTAACTGATGAATCGTGGGAGTGTAATACAATGCTCTGCCTACCTCTTCGGGGATTACAGGCGTGATGTTATGTGCAAAACCTAATTTTTTAAAGATTGATATGTTTCTGATTCCTTGTAGCTACGAAAACACTGAAATACATCGCCGGCTGATATTAACACTCGCTCCCGTACAACGTATAGTTCAAGGCTAAAAAACACTATCTCGTATTAATGGCACCGAGCTCAACAATAAAGCAGTAGGTGGATGATCAGAAAGTAGAAAAATGAGCGAAGGTTGAATGTTTCCATAAAACTAGGTCAATATCTTTCTTCAGGTAGATAGTACGATAGTTTCAGTAGTAGACAGTAGTTTCAGTAGTAGACAGGTACGATATGGAGATATGATACAAGTTGTCTTATAACTTGTATTATAAAATTCATAGTATATTTGGGGCTAAAACCAGCTTAGCGTTGAAACGCTGAACAAGACCTAGCCACCTCGCCTCCAGTGATTCGACGTCGATAAGGCTTACTTATGTGCGCTTAATACGATTTTCGTACCTTTACATACATTTAAGCTGTAAATATTTTAGAAAAATATAACAACGTGTTACACGTAATGTAATATACAAGACATGTTGTTGAAAATATAGATTTAATGTTTCATGTTTCGTATACGAAAGCAACGACTCCACGATTTATTAGTCCAAAATTATCTAGCAATCGATATCTGTCACTTTTGATCATTTATTCCACGGTTAACATGCCATTTACGGTCGATTGAACGATTAGAACAAAGTGAACTTTGACATTGAATTAAACAATGTAAAAAGTTATAATAACGCTTGTAATATCCGAAGGGTTCGGCAGAAGAGTGTAGTACGCTCCCACATTTCACGTTAAAATATATAAATATAATTAAACACTCATTGTGTTTAAATATATACATATGATGTAATTGTACTGAATGTTTAATGTTACAAAACTAAGCTGAAAACTAACTAAAAATATTTCGTGTCTAGTTCTGTTGTTCACCAGACCGTTTAAAACGAATCTATACTCGGGCTGTCTTTTGTTTTAACCTTATTCTTCAATGAAATTTCTGTTGCGGTCGGTCGATTCAGTGGTTAGTGAACCCGACTGCACAACTGAAGGTCGTTGGTTCGATTCTCACCTCGGACAAATATTTGATATCAGCAAAAGTATTTATTCTGTACAAAATTACATCATTAAATGTTTACATAAGTAAACGAAGAAGAAGCACTTCCGATGTGTAATGGTAGAGATATTTCGAGGCTCTCTACCTACCCCGTCAGGTACCAAGCGTGGCGTTACAATGACGATAAATTAATTACTAATAATGTAATTTTAAAATGTAAAGCGTTGCCTGGCGTAGGGCTGATCGCAGCACAGCGCAACGTATCTAGGCATGTCTAAATGCCCTGGCCGCCCACGAGCAACAATGTACGCGATATGAGAAGCTCTGCGATCCCCAATCCGCACGTCCAGAGTAGGGCT
>DWDV01002324.1:0-11740 GCA_018245615.1 Mimoniades ocyalus
TAACCGGTGAAACGTGGGAGTGTTCTGCATTCCACTGCCTACCTCTTCGGGGATTACAGGCGTGAAGTTACGTAACAATAATTGTTAATTTATCCCAGTTATATAAATAACAAGAGGCAATTACTTTATTTTAATGGTCTTTGAATATTTTGTTTATTAATTATACCATTACATTTTGAAAAGTATTTTATTCTATCTACAATGATTGAAAGAGAAACATGCAACAACACGCTCTAGCGAGAAAAATCAGTCGAAACACAAAGTAACGCATGGAAAAATACACCACAGATAATAATCAAATAAAAAATGGCAAACATATGCAATAATCTAGTGAATGCATTGCACAATTGCTGGGCAAGTCATAACAACGCATATTGATATTTAATACATTGAAATTTTCATTAGAATTCAGTTTCAGTTATAGCATTATAAAATGTATTATTTTCTTGCATATAACACCTGTTGTAAGTGTAAAAAAACTGTATTTAGAAAAATCCATTGAACATTTAATTCAGAAACATAGTTTGGACAGAAATCACCTCTGAAATAAAATATATCATAATATATTTTATACATAATATACTAACACTTACATAATAATAAATTATAAATGAGCTAGCAAGATTTGGAATGTTGGTTATTAACAGGTAACATAATCATCTATGAAAATGTAGCTACTTATCACTTGAAATCTTTATAAAGGACATCAATGTTACCAATTTCTCTTATTATATCCTAATTATTAAGACCTAAACATTACACATGATGTGGGGGATGTCTAGGTTTTGTTCAAAATATGTATTTGAGAGACGAAATAACTGTTGATAAAGTTCATATTATTAATGGATATTTGTGTGTAAAAATTTGAAATTGTTTTGACAAAATATAAATAAACCTTATAATTTTTTATGCAGGTTAATAACACTAAGATATATTCCACCCTACCGCTTCAAACAAAACAAACAGCTATTGTGGAAATATGGTGTGAAGTTATGGAAAAACAATACTGACTTATATAATTATAAATTTCAAAATGAGTATATTAATGATAATGTGTATGAAGTTAATTGTATGCTGTTGCCCGTTCTTCAAGCAAATAATACATATTATACTTCTGTTATCCTTCTTATACAATACTTGTATTTGTATTGCACAATTAGAAATGGTTGCTTCGACTGCCTCATGCCCTGAGACTATCTTTGGGGAGTTGCAAGCGCAACTGCTGTTCAAGAGAGCTTGGGTTTCACCTGTGTCGGGTACCATCAGATTTTTCTAACTTGAAATTCTTATAACAGCTTGGAATCTGGATTTATGCCCAGTATATGGGAATAAGCTCACTACCTGTTCCATAGTAGGACATATACGTAACTTGTGAAACATATGAGTGAACTGGATTCCACTGATTCCTTCTTGGTAAAGGTAGGGTACAGAAGTTACACAGATGGAGGAATAATATAAAACTGTTTCAGATTTGGTTATTACCTATATGGAATTATTTTGAATTATCCGTTAGTATCAGACACGGATTTGGATTATATCTTAGTATTGGAAAAATATGGATGTTACATTTGAAGGAAGTGTAAAAAAACTGCAAAAGCTAAATGCAAACAAATTTGTCACACATATTTATATTGGTACTCCAAGTGAGTTTATCCATGTTGGGGGAGTAAGATATCATTTTCCAAATTCCGTGGCAGAGTACAGGGCGCCGTAAGAGGCGCTTAAACGCGGCGCTGGCAGATCGCGGTATGTCACGGCTTGCCTAAGCATAGATAAATGTCCTGGCCACTTATAAGCAGCAGCATACGTGCTGCAAGAAGCTGCACTCGGCTACCTCCACCCTGCATGCCCCGTATGAGCATTACGGGCATAACACTTCAGGGAACACCTATGACCAGCTGTGGACTGCCATAGCCTGATGATAAAGATTCCTATGAGTTATAAAGTCTCTGCCACTAATCATAATTATTAGAATCATTATATTTTGGATATCAGGTAATATCGGTTATGGAGTTCCATAATATTCCTAGTGTTAACAATGTTAACATATGTGATTTTAATACAAATTTGGTATACATTTGTACACTCCCACATTTTATTAGTCATTTACCTTAGAATATGGAGCAAACCTATTGCCTAATACTGGGCATGAATCCAAACTAAGAGCCTTTAATAGAATTGTAAGTTAGAAAATCCGATAGAACCCTTTACAACGGATCATATCCAAATTCTTGCGATCATCAGTTGTTTTTTCAACCATGTAACTGAAGAGGCAGTCTACAATATTTAAAATTTAAAGACCATTCTTTGTAACACAGTAAAGCTCATTAACCTTGAAATAAATTTTTCTAATGACAAATAAGAATATTCCACTGTCAAAGATATTCATTAGACATGTGCAAACAAATTTCATTAGAAACAGTAGAAAAATATATATACTTGTGAGAAGAGTAATAAAAATGGTGTTCCAAAAACAGGACAGCAGGAAGCAATGGGTAAATGAAAATTAGGAGCATATGAAGAAATGAAAATATGTTGCTCAAAATGGGAGTTTTTTGTTCAATTGAACTACCCACTTTATTTATGGTAAAACAAAATAATTACAGGTTCACTTCTCTGAACACATGCAGCACATTTAGCCATCCAGTTTATCTCAAACCAACAGAAAACACTATTATCAATATTATTTTGGTAGACTGAATGCATGTATTTATGCTGAATGTGTTATTAGTGAATAAACAGTCAAAGCAAAGTAATGGACTCTCTGAAACAACGGATGGTACCAAATTCATCAACAAATGTTTATAAATCGGTCCGATCTGTCTTGTATTCACATATTTGTCACAATGATCTGATGACCTTATCGCAGTTTCGTTGAAATACTTTAATATGGCAAATTATTGTGAACCATTAAATGTTCTCAATTAATGATATACAGTTATATCTTAATGTCACGTATCATTCGGCAATAAAATAACGTAGTCACGTTAATAATATTGAAGTTAAGTAAACAAGGGTATAACTATATTCACTCAACATAGCCGAACATGCTGAATCATGCACAAAAAACGAAGGCTAAAATACAAAACAAAAAAACACTATATATCAAAATTAGCATTCACAATACCTAAAATAAATAAACAAAAAGACAATTAAATAGACTCCAACGAAATATTAAAACGTAAATAGCAGCTAACGTGCAAAGAACCTTCATGTTAAACATTTTAGTACCGTGTAAAATCCTACCTCCTCGCTCTTCATCACTTCTTTAAATTCACGTTTTATACGTTTTGCTGCTATATTCGCCATATCTCAATTCTATATAGCCAATGAAATGCAACAAGGAAAGGCTTAAATTGTTTGATTCCTAACACCCGACTTGACTAATCAACGTAGCAAATTTTAATGAATCTGCAATCTGGTATTTTAGAACTGAGGGACTAAATATTGCTAGAGTTAAAAAGGTCTGATATGTTGCCATTTCTTAACGTAAACATGTGTTTGATTTATCAATGTAAAGATAACCTAAATTATTCAGCCAACTAGAACAAATAATAAAATATATTTTTGTGTTACGTTCATCTATCCAAATAGGAGAATATAATTATTAAAAAAAAATTAAAATTTCTTTTAATGAAACTATATTAGTATATTTACAATCGTTTAAAGAAGAGAATAATCGATACATCATTCGAAAAAGTATTATTCCTGTCAAGGGAATAGTTTAAAAAAATATTTTAAATTTCCTACGTGTTTAATACAATACTGCCCTACCAGTACAAAAATATTTTTATTATGTACTTTTGTGTTGTTAAATATTGCCATATACTAAAATACAAATTTACCAAGTAGTATGTTATTGTAATAAGTGTACTGTATTCTCTGTTTTTTTTAATTACCACGATTATAAAATTATTACATTACACAAGCACAAAAATAGTTTTTAATGTGTAGTTCATGTCCATGAAAATTTGTGTAAACAATAATAAAAATATCTAATTTACGTAGATAAATTGTAATTTTTAATCTTATTGTTTAACTGTAGGAGGGCCAAAACATTTAATTTACTTAAGAGTAGTACCTGTGTAGTCGTGTATTGAAAATATTGAATTTATTAAATTACAAAAATCGGGATCAAATATTACTTGTAAAGAAAAATTTAAAATGAGATAATTATTTTGTACACATGATTTAAAAGGATAATAAAGAAAAACGTATTTGTAATTTAATGTTTCAGTTTTTAAAATGTATATATGTATATAGTTATGAAAATGTAATCGAGTTATGAGATATATTACTATCGATTTAAGCATCACTCCATAAGACATTGCTTATATTATTTATAGGTCAAAATGAAAGTTGTATTAAATACCACTTCTGTTGATGATAACTATTGCCAAATAAATTTAAAAATAAATTGTTAATATTTACCTGGCTGTTAAGTATTATTTTATTATGTAATGAAAAAAAAAACAATATAATTCTGCTATATTAAAGAGGCTTTTTAGCTTCTACAGTGTCTTGTGTTCATTCGCAATAAGCAGCGTACTTCACGTTAAACTTTCGTCAAGAGCTTTTTACAGAGTTCGATCACAGACGAGGTGTTCTGTTACTTCAATTTGTACTTTCAATCCTTTTTCTATATATTTATAAATGAACATTAACGTAGAATGACGATTTTCTTGTGTAAATAAGTGTGCACGGTTTATTTGTGTTAAAATTTTTGCGTTATGGCCAGTGATTTTAGGAGTACGAGGACAAAGTTATGCTAATTGACTCCCCATGTCACCGGGTTTCACCTATATACCTGATATATAAAGGTGCGTTAACATTTGTTTATATCATATGAGCAGAAGTAGCGCTTTGTAGAGCCTGGACTTATCCTAAATTTTGCCGTTGCTGTGTTAATGCTCTTTGTTTGAGCGACCGCCAGTCCTAACATAAATAAATTATTGTAAGGGCATCAACGGCCCTTCTTGTTCTCGTGTACCCGCTCTTCGTTCGTTGAGTGATATAGTATCGTTTATTTACCTTTTTGTAAAGTATTAAATATAGCAAAGAGCCCGGAGATTGTATTAGTTAAAACTGATTTTTTTTGGTATCTTTATCGTCTTAGTACACGAACAAAGTTAGTTTACGTATTGTTTAGGAGTATTGGTTTCGTTCTTACCTACATTTTATTATATTTCTGTAAAATTTTGTGTTATTGTTTTGTGTATAATATGTATTTATATTAACGTGAATACGATATTTATTTAAAGGCGAATTTTTCAAGCACTCATCAAGTCTAAGTGTCTTGTATGTTATTTATTAATAATCTATATACATAATAAAACTGTAATTAAGCCGTGTCTGTATATTTAATATTTTTTGGAAAACTATTCTAATAGTCATTTTAGCCGAATGCACTAATTTTATTATTTTTGTCTGTCAGTCTTTTAGTCAGTTTGTCAGTCCATTCATTTGTCTGTCAGTTTGACTGTATGCATCCGTTTTTTACTATGAAAATAATTTGACTGATTGGAGCTACGCGTTTTTATTCTGTAGTATATAGACAAAAACATGATATGATATTTCTACCAGGTGTTTATCAATATCTACAACAGCCACAGTAGCCCCAAGCATTCGCCCCCAAGCAGTTCTAGCCGCTGGTATCACAGTCCTCTAAATTTCTCGTTGTCGTGTGTTACTTGCCATGTAGTTTTAAACTGCACCGCATTTGGCTCTAGCCGTCGTAAAATTCCCCCAAAGTTTCTCTTCAATGGCTCTCGTCAAATCAGCAATAACGCCGCAGTGAGCACACCTTTGCTTTCATATTGTCGTCTCGTGGGGCATTGTCGTGGGCCTTGTCGAGGAGACCTATGTATGATTACACCTTTCTTAACCTTTATCCCTATCTTTTCTGTCTCTATTTACGTAAACATTGATGACTTAATATACACCCAAGGGCGGATCCAGGGGGTGCATGACTCTACCTCCCCTTGGGCTGGGTCTACGTCCATGAAAACGTATCCGTTAAAATACATGAAGTAATTTACATCTTACAGGACATCTTTTTTTTGCTCGCTGAGATTCTCAGGTGACCTTTTTTTTGTGCTCGCCGAGATTCTCAGATGACCTTTTTTTTGCTAATCCAAGACATAGGAACTTTTAAAGGGGCGGCAACATTTTCTCCCACCCCGGGCAGCTGAAACCCACTCTACCCCACTGTTTACTTGTATCGACTATTATCGACATTAAACTATAACCTTGTGAGCTGACCACGACTATGTGCCCCCTCCCTCTCCCTGGCGCCAAAGCTGGATCCGCCCTTGTATACAATACACCCGTTGTTCGTCCGGTCGTCAGCAGCTGATTCAATTTTGAACTTATCGACTCGTCTTCGTCATATGCCAGCACTACATTCCATGTCTTAAACGACGCTACAGCTTACCTGAGTAGAAAACAACAAGGAAGGTGTTAGTGGCCTGTTTTAAATATATTTATATAGGCGTAAGTGAACATGTTAGGAATATTTTTCGATAGCGCCAAAGTTCATAGCAAGTTAATTAATGAGTTCAACGCTGGCTTCAAGCGAGGCTCTTTCTGGTGAGTAAGGCACTCTACTCTCAATGTGCCTTTCGGTACTACCTTTTCTCTTTGCCTTTAGCTTTGTTGTACAGTGGTTATCAATACAATATTACCAACGACAGAGAATTTAAATAAAAACTAATTTGAAAGTACCAATTCATATTATATTGAAACAAAGTGTCTGTAAACTGAAAATAGGCTCCCCAGATATCTTTGGAATCTTTGTCTAATTGGAACTAAACTGCGAATTGGAAAAGTGCAGCAAAACAGTAGGACAAAATTTAAGGGCTGTTTCAAATCAGCGTATTTTTGGCGAGTGATAGCTGGTTTTTGTACACGCGGATACAGCACACATTGTGCCCCACGCGTGTCTCGTACGTATAAAGATCTCAAAAAATACGCTGGTCTGAAAGAGCCCTTATTATGTTTTTATGGAAGAAATAGCCCAAGTAAAATACACAAATATAGGTCACGGTTCACGTTAAAAATCACTACATTTTCCTATTCGTATATTCCGGAATAATTTAAGACAAGAGTGCACTTTCTAGATAAGTGTGTTACATCGTAGACTGCATCTCGTTTTCCATCTGGTGAAATTGCAAGCGAATGCGAGCCCATTGCAAGAAAAAAAATACTCAAAAGAGTATGACTGCCTCGTTGGTCATATTGGATGCAAGCGTGACTGCCAATCCGGTGGTCCTGGATTCAAATCCGGAGTCGGGTACTGTTGGATTATTTTAACTTAGATTTTCTAGTAGTGGCTCGGAATCTGGATAGGTGCCCGGTGTACGGCAGTACACACCACTTATTCCATAGTGGGACGTAAACGTAACTGGTGAAATCTGGGAGTGTACTATACTCCTCTGCCAACTTTTTCGGGGATTACAGGCGTGATGGTTACCTCGATGGTTGTGTATGCCCCGACTTTAAAAACTGTCGAATCGAAAAACATAGGTTAATTTCATACATCTTGACTGGAGCTTAAGAGTCGTTACATCTTAGAAAACATAAATGAAAATGGACGTTCTTTAAAATATCTTTTCAGATTTTGCAGAATGAACACCTAGTTTCACGGCAAATTTTCACGCAAAACGTCATTGTTTCTTCGTATGGTCTTGGGCGGCAAAACATATTCCTTTGGATGCGCGTGATGTAAAAAAAATATTTATTATTTATTATTTCCACGTTATTGTACATCATAGCAGACTTAAGAAAGGGTGAATTTAATGCCTCGTGGCATTCACAATCAATCAACCTTTGGAGAATTGTAAAAGTATAAAAAAAACCATGTAACAGTCTGTAGAAAACAGTAGATATAATAATCAAGAAAAATAATTGGGATGATAGTTAAAATGTTGATTAAAATTAAAAAAAATACAATTATGAATATACAATGTTACGATGAGTATGATAAAATAAATATAATAATGATGTGAGAGCGAATATACAAGATTATAAACGAAAATACAAATATGTGCCCTGCAGGCACGGGTGAAGGCGGCTACTGGAATTCCTGCAGTATGTCAGAACTAAATATTGGACGTTTTATCGTTTGTAAATTGCCAAATCTAAACCGTTACGTATATGCTGAAATTCAGTGCGATATTCACGTCTAGCGCTCCACCATTGATATATTTACATTTCGAAAACTACCTATAACAAGTGTCGAGAGCACAAAATAACTTTGGTGGCCGGCAGCAGATACAGTAGCTAAGAACGGCCCAGTACTGTTACTGATAAGTTTAGGCGTTTAGCAAAGCTTTTTTTTCATAACATCCTTTTGCAAATGAGAAGTTTCGTTGTTTACGACGACAACGTCAACTGTTTGAGACGAGGACAGACGTATTATACAGTTGTGTTCATATTTGTTTTAGACCCATTCGTTCTTCTAAAGGTGGCTTTTAAATTGGTCCGTCGGAAACTTCAAAACGCCACCTTCAGACATAGACGGATGGTGAATTGTTCCAAATTTATTTTTTCAATCTCAACACTTCACCAGTATGTTTTAGTAGATACTTGTAGTTATTACCCGACGATGTAGTTTTTAGTATACTTGATATACGAAAACTTATTGTTAGTAAACATTTGGTTTAAGAGAGGTGTGCTGTAGGGTGTGTTTTGTAGTGTCGGTCTGAGGTTGTAGTGGCGCCCTGCGATGTGTGCATGAACGTTTTTATAATGCTACTAATTCTATTACCACGTTTTTTTGTACTTGGGCCTTAGGTTCTTCACGATGGGGTGTGAAGTTTTTGGTTTTTGGAATACTGACGACTACATAATGACAGCAACATGAAATCAAATTTCTAGACAGAAAAACACCTTGTTTAGTGCTTTCGTGTTAGCAGTAATACATAATTGTCATTATTCCAAGAACGTGGGGGTCTTTACGCTTTACTTTCAAGAGCCCAGCTACTAGTTGTGGGGGGAGCAAGTGGTGACTGCCTCATTGGTCTAGTTGCTGCAAGCGCGATTGCTGCAAAACGCCTGTATTTCTTCGAAGGGGTAGACAGCAGTGTAGTACACTACCATGATTGATAATTATGTTATACACCCACCATGGAATAGGGATGAGCCTATTGTCGTACAATAGGTACAAAGTCAGACACCGAGGTACTACTGAGAATTTCGATTTAGAAAACCTGATGATAAAGCCCTTATTCCATGGTAGGACATGTAACATTAATGTTATAAAATATGTACATATATCACTTATTCATGTATTGCATTGTATTGTTGTGTTACTGTTATTGAATTGATACCAGCCACTACCGCACACTCACCATTACCTAGAGTTCACTGGCACGGAATGTCATTAGATATTAAGAACACCCTTGTACCCCTGAGTTTAAGGTGTTATACAGGATGTAAATAAATAAAAAACAACTGGTAAGATGTGGGTGTGTACTACAGCTGTCTACCTCTTAGGGAAATATAGGTGTGATGCTATATTGTAGTATTATTTGTATTATTAGCTTCTGTTTAGAAGGGTGATCAGACTTCTGATAATGAGATTAAGGACTCAAGAAATTTCAACTAATTTTGAAGTAGTGGTAACACATAGGCCCTGATGTTAAGTAGGAATTCTATATGAATGCTATAAGAAATTCCTATTTCGTAAACATGGTTTCTGAGCAGTTGGTGCCCTTAAACATAATCACTCAACATCAATAATGAATCATCATCCCTATTTGCTACTTCTGTAACATGACAAAACATACACTAAACGAAAGGTCGCATGCATTTAGAAGTTTAGCCATGCATTTAGAAGTTTAGCCATGTAGACATGGCTCAGTATATTGAAGCTCAACATGAGTCATTTAAAAATATAATATCAGTTACTAGTATGTACTCTAGTTATCCTAAAATTAATTTAATGTATAGGTATTTCTTTCCTTACATGATTCGAACATGTTCAATAATATTATTTTATAATTTATAGTATAAGTAAGTATAAACTAATTAAAAACTTTCTGAGTTTCTTTTTTCATTCCTGTCGCTTATAGAATGGACCTTTATTGAGATAAGCAGTGCCATTGTAGGTACATATATTCTTATTTATGCCATTCTGTAACCTATTGAATGTGTGCAAATAAAAATAAAAGGAAAAAAGGATTGTGGATGCATGAATGACAAAACACATACAATGAGAATGTAGTTGACGAGAAAAAGCAAGACTTATCTTGAACGAATCAGTTACATACTTACTGATAGGGAAGTCAGAAGTCTCCCAAACTGTTGTATGTGTATGGATAAACGATAAACGATGTATAAGTGATAAACGTAGATGAAGTGTGTATAAAATATAAGAAAAAAGATAATTGGCAATCTCTATAATTGGTGCTCTGTTCCTACTCTGTAGTCTTATAGAATACCTTGCTTTATTGAATGAAAAGTGATTGCATATTGTGGGTACTTCAATATTAAGAATTATCTAAGGTTAAGCTTGGTTTTTACAAAAATCTATAAGGACCGGAAAGGAAAGGATATGAATATTTGTGAAGATCGTTACACAACTTGGCAGGGCATAGAAAGATACAATAGAGGCAAAGTACAATGAATCATGCTATTGTGTACTAATCTGACTGTGAGATAACTATTGTATATAAAAATTGATTAATTATCATCATTACTATATCACAGTATCACAGTATATTTTGAATTTAATGCCTGTGATATAGGGTATAGACTAGTGTTAAAACAACTTTAGTATCAACGTGTACTGTATTGCACCTTTGCCTGCTTACTTGTTAGTCTCTCAGAATCAAGTGGATTAGGAACACAGTCTCGGTTCAGTTCTGAAAGGTGTATGTTCGATTGTAAGTATATGTAAATATAAAGTGTATTTTTATGTCATTCATTATACTCCGAATTTAGTTATGGTTGGTGAAATGATATACATTTGTGGTTTTTCATGTCATACACCTGTTTGATAAACTTTATTTCATTTCTTTAGACGTTTTGTCTATGTTTCGATTGAATGTATTTTATTTCTTGAAACCAAGTAACAGGCCAATTATTTCATTACTGTCGGAAATATGGCCATTTAAGTAAGCGAGGTAAAAGGAAAAAAGGTATTTAATACATTGAAAGAAAATTTTATTATGTACAATGCATTATCTAGTTAAATAAATGTTATTTAAATATCATAAAAAAAACTAAAATGTTGACTAGCTAATTTCATGGTGTCGGTTTTTCGTGACGGTGTGCGCGCGCATTATAAAAATTTACTCTCATAATTTTTCCCTAACGCGCCAAAAGAAGAGTAACTTGAATAAAAACTGTATCCGATGAAATTGTATTAACTGACTGATTAGGGAAACTTAATATTCCAATTAGCAGTATGAAGATTTCAAGGGAATAGAAGTCTCATATGTTTCATTTATGTATGAAACTCAATGTTCTTTGCGGTTCTTCTTGGCTGCTTTCTCAGTTTCTTCCGCTTCCGCTACTTTTCGTCAGCAGCCCTCCTCCTAAGGAAATGTTAAGTATTCCTTTTGTAGTGTATCATATTATTGACGATAATGAGCAATGGTCACGCTTGGTTTGATTAAGAACGTTTGTTTCGTTTTCGTGTAATGACCTCACAAAGAAAGACGTAACTTCACGCCTGTAATCCCCGAAGAGGTAGGCAGAGGAATGCAGAACACTCCCACGTTTCATCGGTTACGTT
>DWDV01002325.1:0-11740 GCA_018245615.1 Mimoniades ocyalus
CTCTCCCCTCTCCTCTACACGCTTTACACGAGCGATATTCCCAGACACCCCGCGGTGCAATTAGCTCTTTATGCGGACGACACCGCCCTCTTCTATACAAATCCACACATCCCACGTATGATCTGCGCTCTCCAAGCCGCAACCAACTCACTAGGCGACTGGTTCAATAAATGGGAAATTTCAATTAATCCGCAAAAAAGCGCCGCAGTCTGCTTCAAAAAGAGACTATTCCGATCCCATAAAGTCCAACGAACATTAAGACCTACGTTTTTCAACAAACCTATCCCATGGTCCAAAGAGGCCAAATACCTAGGCGTCACCCTAGATAAACGCTTATCATTCTTCAAGCACATTCAAACAGTTAGGAATAGAGCCGCTTTCGTCTTAGGGCGCCTCTACCCTCTGATCAACCGGAAGAGTAAGATGGAACTTCGTTCAAAAGTCCGTCTATACACTGCCTGCATCAGACCTATTATGACTTACGCCAGTGTTAGATTCGCCCATGTTAATTCAATAAAAACACTCCAACGACTACAAAATCACTTCATGCGCAGAGCAACCGGGGCCCCCTGGTACCTGCGTAATGTTGACCTGCATAAAGATCTCCAACTAGATACAATAGCTCAGTTCCTGAAGAAGCAAGCCGTAAGGTACTTCGACAGGGCTGACTTCCATCCAAACAAGCTCATAAGAAAAACCGTCTCGTACCCCCCTCGGCCAGCGGGGATAACCTTTCCCTTCAGGAGACCGAGACATGTTATAAACGACCCAGACGATGACATTACACTGGCGAATAAGCCCGCCCCGGAGGACTCGTCATCCTCCCAGACACTGCACAACAACGTCCACTACACACACCGTCCCCGCCGGCGGGGTCGTAGACGCCGCGCTTCAGCCGTCTGACTATTGGTATCTGTCACAATCAATAAATTACATACCGTGTCGACCCGTGCCTTGGTCCGTGTCTCACAGGAGGCGCCCACGGGTCGGTCGCACAACCCCTACTTTATCTTTCGTCGGGCGGAGACGGAGGTTCAGTCCGGTGCTGAACCTAACTCCCACCCTTTCTAAACCTCTTTAATATCAAGCGGAGCCACCTGGGCTCGCCACAAAAAACCGGTGAAGCTGTACAGGCCATTAGGGTCAATAGCATAACAACAATTAGGAAAAAATTGCAATAAATAAACGGCACTCAGTGTATTAGATAGCTCATAACGTGTGCAGTAATCGTTAAAGATGGCGGCCGCGGCGCTGGGCGTCCGCCTTACGACACGCTCGCCGCCATTAGCCACTATCTAGGTCGAGCCGGCCGCAATCACTAATACGTTTCGTCCCTCCGTCCTATTTATCTATTTGCATATTATTTCTGTAGCTACATTCATGTACTTATTTATCAAAATAAAACCTATCCTGACGAAATAGGTTAAGTACTAACTGATGGCGGAGTTAGGAGTCACCGAAACTGGCGTGCGCGTATGAAGCGAGGGATAAATGTGGAAAAGGCACGGCACGTTTGTGACGAAAGAGATATTTGACATCCGGTGCCCTCTATCTACCCCGTAACAGAACTAGCGTTATGAAATAATAATATTACATTTATCTATATTGGTTATCCTCCATGTCCGTCGGGGTCGAATATGTTGAACATTTTCTCAGTTGCATATACTTAAACAACAAATTTACACAACTATTGAGCTATTCATAAATGTGACTTGAATTTGTAACGTAAATATTATATAGGTAATTGACCTGCAGCAGCGTTTTCTTATTGTTTATACGCAAAGATGTACCCAACCCCGGCGGGAAACGTTGAATTCTCGATCTTTACGTGTTCTGTCACGTTTAAAGTTACGTCACGTCAGAATTTACGAAATACTGTAATATAAAATACGGATAGAACAATGCGGAATATCAAAGCCGCTTGGATTTCCGTAAACATTGCGCGTAACGGCGCTTACCACAGATTAAATAATATTTATTTTCGTACCGCGCTATTATTAGCACACACTGCTTATTTTTGATCACATCTTTTACATTAATACATAACTGTTTTCATAGTGGCCGATGTATGTGGATATTTTACAGTGCTGGAAAGAAATTAGTGCAAATAATGTAAATAATTAGTGCAAATAATGTAAATAACAAGCGTAAATTTAGTAAATAATTAGTGTAAATAATTAAATAAAGAACTGAAAATATTATGTAATTGCAAGTGCAAAAGTTCGAGAGCATAGTTCACTACGCACTTTCAATACGTCTAGAAGATACGTTAGTCAAGGGCTGTTTGGCTTGTGGGCATCCATCGAACCGGTTACCTAAGACGTTAACTGTTACCTTACGATAATATGCAGGACTGATCGCTTGCCGTATGCTCTGAGGCACGTAAAGATTTATAAAATGTAGTCACTGACCATTAGATCAATTTCTGAGCTTTCAAAGATGTAGTGAAGATCAAATAAGACGGCTTGATTGTTACTAAAGTTACTAATGTTATCGCAGAGATTTTAAGTGTAAACGTTAATACTTTTTTTATTTAATATGAATTTATATTAATTATTGATAAAGTAACTTATGTTGTATTAATAAAAAGTATGAATTTGTTTTACAAATCAACCGAAGATGAACTGTACGAATAATAAACAAAGAAATGCACTAGAAAGAGTTCAGCACAGCAATGATAATAAAGTAAAAAAAGCAGGAGGGCAATATTCCGATGTATCAGCGTGCCTAAATGTGAACACTATCTCTGTACGTGATGGTATAATAGTCTAAAAACTATTTGAAACTCAGTTCACACGCCAAAAGTAAAATGGGACAATAGGATTTATTTATTCTCAATTGGCTGTGTGCCAAACCGCAGGTGTTAAATCTTTTGTCTATGGAAAAAAATATATATATAAAAGCAAATATCGTTCGGACGCTTTGAAAAAGTCATTGATACTTAGAACAATAGATGTTACCTGTAAAGAGATGTTTAGTGAGAACGCGTCGTAAGTTCCATGAAATGTTTAGTGAATGGACACGTACTGGTCGGTGGTCAGTGCGTGCTGCGTAGGCTCCTTACTATCGGCTGCATAGTATTATTCACGTGGCCTGTGAATGAATCACTGCCTTGAACGTACTGCGCCGGTAGCTTGTACAATGCGATCATAAGCGCTGCTGTCAGCTGTTATTCCGTACCGCTACAAGGTTATACATTTTTGTGATAGGAATTTATTTGATTGATTTATTTATTATTTATTTATTTATTTATATATTGATACATGTCTTAAATACCATTTGCATTGTCCGTATATTGTTTGATTTGAAACGTATTTGATTTTAAACGAAAATCAATGCTCAAATTTACTTGAAATTTGTGAGTTGAATTTAGCTAAAAGTTGAGTGTACATAATGCTGAATTTTCGGTCGCCGTACATTTCAGAGGCTAATCTTATACAAAGAGAACAGGTGTCGATGGTAATTACAGAGACATTAATATTATACGACTTTATTTGCTCTACTGTTGAGTTAAAATAAAAACCAGATAACAAAGCACTAAAGGAATTAGGGTGCGTTCACGTTGTTTGTGTTCAAACGTAAAGCCTTTATTGGTTTCCCACGGTACCTGCTATCTGGTAGATACAGTACGGTCACAATGAAGCACGGAATTTAAAAAAAGCGATCAGTTTCACGTAGCTTAGAAAAGCATAATGGTTACATTTTAAGTACTGATTGTAAAACAATTATTAATTGGCAGGTGGTTGGTTGGACACATGATGAGTAATTGTCTATGAAGAAATGTGTATGTCTATGACCATACGTATCATCTGTATAACAGAATCAATATAGTAGTGTCTGATCATTTATTTGAATTCGCTTGTTACGAGTCGCTTGTTTGTGGTGAATTAGCACGCTTTCTGTTTAAAAAAATATGGTTGTTACTTTCGTTCAACTCTCAATACTTTATGACTTTCTGGAGTTTTTTTTATACAATCTAATGAGTCGTAAATAGTCACTTAACGTTAGTGTAATTATTTCATCACGTCACGTCACTTTATTGCAGAAGGTAGTGTTCGAAATATTTATTCGTAAATGTTTGCCAGTTCTTTATTGCTTAGTTTATTGGAGATCACAAATACTGAAGTGTTTTATTTAAAAAATTGACTTTAATTCTGTATTGAGATCAACCATTGCATCTTTTCAATGATACCTATTATATACTCGTTAATAAAGATAATATTAAAGCGACAACATTCTTCTACATACCTACGGATAATATTTCTTGTAATATCACTCATTGTTACCATTACTCATTATTGTTTTTAAGAATACTCGTAAATAAATAAAAACAGAACATCTGTTTTGGATTTAAATTTAAATAATTAACAAAACGTAAATAGCTGATAAGAGTTAAGATAAATTTTTGTGTTCACTTCGCAAAACAAGTTATTGTTGAGGTTAAACCAAACAATAATAATCTTAGCAGAAACTATAACAGGAAAGTGTCTTCGATGAACGTAACATGTGTTTTGACTTTACTTGCAGCGGTACCGTTTTATAGACGCAGGTAAAATGAGTTCTAAGCAGGAGGATATTATTGTATGTACGAGTAGGTTTATTACCGAATATAGAAGATGCTAAACAAGTGCGCGAAGATCGTAGTCGGTGCAGTTCCTTTGTGTCTACGCTTTGGATAATTAGCGTCTTAATATCTATGTTAGTAGGTTATTATTCAGTTGACAATTGCAAAAAATAACTTTTTCACATCCACTGCAAATATTTTCTAAACTAGTATATAAAGCAGTGTGAAATATGTCATGTAGTTGTGAGGTATGATGGCGTTCGTTCATTAGCCGCGGTTAGCAGTTTGTTGCGATACTGCTTATTATTATTATTTTATATACCATAACCCTGGGTGCCTAGCGGAGTGGGCAGAGGGTACCGCGTGCCATTGATCTCCTCTGTCGTCGATCTGACGCGCTTCTTTCTCATTATTGTTATTGCACATTATTTGTCCTCATTATGCATAGTATATTGCATTTATCTGTTACATTGACACTGACGTTGCGTCGCGTCGGCTCACGCTAGTTTTCCTCTTACCGCAATATTTACCCCGCTCTCAGATTAATCACAGCGTAATTCATGAAATATTATCTATTAATAGCTACCTACTACATTAGGCTGGCATTACATTAGGCTACATTTCAGGCTGTGTTCTTCCCAATGAAACGCACGGCCTGTACTTAAAAAATATGAGAGAAAATGAGAGGATGCGACTGGGGCTTTAATCGGTCTAACGAGAAGGAGTTTTTTGTTTGTTTAGCAATAGGATCGGGTTTGATTCCGGGCTCATTTGGTACGCGAGATGCAGCCTAGGACGTAGATGGCCCTCGACAGTGCTTGTTCATTCGTGTCTTCAATAGTGCCAGGTAATTGGAATCGGGAGTAAGAGACGCCGGCAGGAAATTGCACTCTTTTGCTATACGCTGGCTCTTCTATCTGCTTATCATAATATAGCTGTACAAGTCAATGAAAGAGTACAATTCGAAAGATAAAATATAAGGATCTTCTGACATCCACAACTTTAAAAAAGCT
Source organism: Mimoniades ocyalus (assembly GCA_018245615.1). NCBI lineage: Eukaryota > Metazoa > Arthropoda > Insecta > Lepidoptera > Hesperiidae > Mimoniades > Mimoniades ocyalus. Next base: position 5,578 of record DWDV01002325.1, read on the forward strand.
GTGTGGCGCTCCTTGGGAGAGGCCTGTATTCAGCGGGCAGCAATATAGGCCAATGAATACAATAACAGAGTGCAATGAATACAGTAACGAACTACTAAGAAAATGGCGTCATACGGTAGGACCCTTATACTGTTCTGAGCAGTGTAATCTTGTACGGTGAATCCAGCGTCATAAAAATAAACTTCCTGGTCATTCGCTGGTGTCTATTGCATGCGATAATAGTCGAATCTAGCACCATTAAAGCTCGGCCGCCGCGGCGGCTGTTCGATGAGGCACGCGTGTGTGTCATGGCAAGTCGCTGAAAATTTAGTCCACTTTGCGAGTAGGAAGACGAGAATCATTCTTTATTCTCGTTAAGCACGCGTGCGGCGGCGCCGTGCGTGAGGGCAGACTTGACTGTGTTACACGACCCTATTTATAGTGAATATCAGCTGCTTGGGAGACTGGCCGCCTTGTTTGTCCACTGGAGGTGTAGGCTCGATTCCTACCTAAGATACACCCACAAATATTTATGAGATGGGCGGGAGTATTTTCTGTCTGGGCGTAAGATTATCTGTATAGGTATGTGTTTAGAAATTTACATGTATGTATAGTTTATCTGGTGTCTGATTAACTAACATAACGCAGATTTAGTTTGGGATCAGATGAACGGTGTAGCGTGTCTTGCGAGGGCCCTGTGTCACAATTATTGGGGGGCCCAAATGAAGGGTAAAGATTTTTCCTCACAAAAGAAATAGAAATTAAAATAAATATTAATTTACTATAGGTTAAATTATAAATCCTCTTCGGCGATTATAGGCGTGATGTTACTTTTTTTTTTTACTAAAGGTTATCGCTTCTTCCTGGCAATAACCGATGTAGGATTTGCCGAATTTAGGGCAAACGCTTGACCCGTGAAAAATGGAAGTTGCTTTTTTGACTTTTGTCATTTCTGAAGTGAAAAATCTATAGGCACGTGTGACATTTCGTTTATGTTTTTCCCCGGGTATCACGAGATTAAGTGACATTGCGGATAAATTTAACAAATTTTTGTTTACACACGTTAGGGGCCTCTGTAGCTGGGGGGGGGGGGGTGTCATTGACAGGCTGTACGGCGGCAGCTACGCCCCGGGATCAGAAGGTCAAAAGCGACACCGTCCCAAAATATTATCATTATTCAAATGTTCCAGTAATATAACAGAGTAGTGTAATTTACGTAACACGTAATATCACGCCTCTAATATCCGTAGAGGTAGGCAGGGCAGAGTAGTACACTCACAATTTACAATGCGAGCCACTTCTAGAAATTCTAAGTCAGAAAAACCCTATAGTGCCCGACCCGGGATTTGAATCTAGAACCTTTTAATCGGCAGTCAGTCGCGTTTGCGACCAACACAACACGGCCAACGAGGCAGTCAAGGTAGTATTATTTTCATAAAAAAATAAGAAAATGCAGGCGATGATGCCTATTTTTTCAACATATGAGTCATCAATTAGCAACAAGAGAGACAATCTTGGTCCAACATAAAAGGCACGAGAAAAGGTTGTTTCTACGAATGTACGGTCTCTCTTGAAGCACATCTTTAATTCCAATCACGCGAAATAGCGACCGAAGTTTGGTCTATCACATAAATGAAAAGAAATCCCCGAAGACACGGAGATAAAAGGAAATTGTGGGAGCAAAAATTGCTAAGAAAAAAGCAGCAAAGTCAGCTATGGAGGGTAGCCCTGGGTAGTTTCTTATCAATACAACTTTACTTGTTGATTAGCAAGTAACGTTTTTAACATTCAGCACTCAGTGCTCTCTGTCTACGCCGCAATGAAACCGGGCGTGACGACTTATATAACAAACGAAACATCGTACATCGAACGTTCCTGCGATGAATACTATCAAGGGATAAACATATTGTACGTAATGTTTTGCAATGTTGTTGTTATTCGAATACAATTGTCCGGGCTATAGGGCACGGCGCTGAGGAGGAAGTGGTCGAGTGGTGGCGCGAGGCACAGCAATCAAACAATCATACAATCATGCGGATAATACGGCAATCATTCAATGGACGCGGCCGGGACGTGCGTGGCGCCGGGACGCCGTCCTCTGCGCAACTTCTCAATCAAACACCACAAGGATATTCTACATGTACCAAATACATAATAGGTGAGGTTTCCGCTCTATAATCCACTAACTGTAGTTATCGTAATCCAATGATAATATGTTTCCCGCTATTTTTTTTGCTCGGATATTTTTTATTGCATACGCTAGTAAACGTAACCGCGTCAGACGCAATTACATTATGAATATTGTACATCGCAGGATGATTTGAAAACATTTTTAATTAAAATTGACGTACTCGTACTCGTATCTTAATCTTAACAGTGCTTTTCTTTAAAAGCAATAAAAACCATTTCAGCATAATAATAATAATAATTGGCATCGTCAAAGACTTCAATCGTATCGCACAAAGTTTCGTGGTCGTATTCTGTGTCATATAGTATGTTGTATGATACATACATCCATTCATCACGCCAGGTCCCTCACGGAGTAGGCAGAAAGCACTGCGTACCGAATATATTATGATATATGATGGTTTACGAAATAGCTGGGCCCCTCTCACGTGCGTGTAATTCCGTTGACTGATTTTTGTACAATCATTGAATATTAGTGGGTATTTAATCACAGGTACATTTGCCAGCGGTACCTACATACCTCAGTGAATAGCGACCTCACGGGACATTACCGTTTGAGTCGTGTCTTGAGTCATTGACATTTGTGTCCAATTAGTTATTTTATGATATCAACTTGTCACATCCTTCAAAGCACGGCCAGAGAGTACCTAACGCCAAATACCTCTATGTTTGTCGACCCAACGTGCTTCGTTCAGATTCATCAATTTCTCCACACACACGCCGCTCGTGGACACTTGTGACTCCCTCGTCAGCCAGTGCTTGTAGCCGAAATATGAGTTATAATAGGGTCATTCAAGTGTCATGGCAACAATTTTGTAATTGGCATTACGATTACCAGCAGCTACTTCAAATTATACGTCCACTTCTAGTGTCAAAGTGGTCATTACCAGCGCCAGCGGCTGGCTGGTGCGCAGTGGCAGTACTAACCGCGCATTACGGCCGCCATATTTACATCTGTCCCTTAATTATGAATACAGATGCATTTAAGAAATATGCGTTTGCATGCCAGTGATCTTAATATCGAGTCTTAATGTCGACTTTGAGAAAGTCCGAGCACTTTTTAATTCTACGTGTTCCGTAGGTATATTTACGCCAATGGAAAATGTAATCAGTTATAATAATATAAAACATTCTACAGTGCATAGGGACTCGTATTTATCTAACAATTTAATTTTCACAATAGCTCAATTTTTCGGCTTTTGTCGTATAACTAAGCATATTATGTTGTTATTTCAGATTGTTTCAATTAACTCTATAAATTTTATAATGTTTTGTGCGACCTACCTCGAACAGGACCGTGGGTATAGATATAGGCTTTACTGGAGGTGTTAGTAAGATTATTAGATAAATTACTTTTAGAGTGTCAGTGTTATAATGTATCGGGCACGCGGAAGTGCTTAATGACTAATGTTATTCTCTCCCAGCCAACAGTGACCGATGAGGGCAGGGTGTGGTAGGCGCATACTTCATTGCAATAATCCGCATCCCACAGAACCCTTGTAATTGTCACATTCAAATACGCAGTGTATCAAACTGCGGCCGCGTGCCGTCACCTGCTCGGTGACACCGACCTAGTGGTTGGCGATGTTGTCAGTGCAAACATACATATGTTGACACACACATACTTTGACTATCGTGAATAACATAGGAAACAATTATTAATATAGGAAACAGTTGCTAAACAATTCCTAAATAATACGTATCATCACGCCCGTAATCCCCGAAGAGGTAGGCAAAGGAATGCAGTACTCCCCCACGTTTCGCCGGCTACGTTTACGTCCCTCTATGAAATACTGGGGTCAGCTTATTGCCATACACTGGCCACAAATAGACATCTAAGAAAAATCCAATGGTACTCGGCCTAGGATTTGAACCAAGGACCTCGCAAGCAGCAGCCCAGCTGGCAACTGCGCTACCAACGAGGCAGTTAAATAATACGAATACTAACATCATTGAGTACAAATAACATTACAAAATCTAAATTACAATACCATTTAATTGCGCGTCCAGTAATTAATACATACTACGTTGTTGTTATAGGCCTAAACGGCTACTTGTTAGAAGTTATTATGATTCACGTTACTTTATTCTATTGACTATTATAAAACTAGTAATGTTGGCTCGGTCGTGCCCCAGCTGCGCCGGTGTAAGCCGCGATCAGCTAAAAGCAAGGACGTTATACGTGACTTTGAGGGCGGGCCCGGAAAAAGCGACAACACTAGTAATGTAGAACAAAGTTATTTGCCACGTTGCAGTGTGGACGACATTGTGACACAAAACATGTCATGTCATAAAACTGCTGAAGCCGGACAAGCTGACACCCAGCGCTGGGCGAGTCGAGATGTAGGCACTAAGCTGAGCGAGAATCTGTTCTCGCGCGTACCTACCAACAGTGCAACGGACATGTTTATAGAGAATAAAACTTGTATTAATTGCTTCATGCCCTATATAACTACTAGTCAAGTTAATTATTGTTATGTCCTTACATATTTTTTTTTATGCTTTACTTTTATTTCTTGTTTGTTTAAACGTTAAAATAATCATTTCTTGTGATCTATGTGCCGTGGAAATAAGCAAATAAATATTGTTCTATATTTCTATTAGTACATAATTATATACCACTGCGGGCAACACTGTACAGGTCACTATCGACGGTGGTAGACGATCTTGTCATTTTGCAATGTTATAAAGTTGTACTAAAGTTGTACGTGAAATATAACCAGCTTTATAAAATGTTATTTAATGTGGCCTTACCTATAGGCGACATTCTGACTGAATATAATACAATAAAAGGTGAAAGTTTAAAAATCTGTACTACTTTATACAAATCGATTACAAAATATAAATATTGTGTTTGTTTTATTCCACGTTAAAGCGCGACTACCAAGCTGGAGGACCTGGGTTCGATTTCCGGGTCGAGAGAAGCGTAACTGGTTATAGTAACTTTTCATAGACTCTCCCCCAGCCCATGGCCCGTATAACACAACTGGCGAAAAGTGGACCTACTAAACATCTCTGCCTACCACTTTTGGGAAATATAGGCGTGAAGTTGTGACATACCTACATGTTACAAAACGTAGCGATCTCCCTACACGTGTACAAGTTGCCGGTGTACTGTGTCACGTGGCACTTGATCCTACCAGATTGTCGACTGTAACGTAATCTATAACGCGTATCATCTATGTGCATTGTTCATTGATAATTTAATGAATCATAACGACCTTGTCGCATTCCAATTCACATTTCTACCAACACGCGGATACTGGCGACACTGACTGTTTCCGAATACGACCGAAATGAATCACGACATCAAGATGGCACAGTTTCTTTATGATAATGAAGTTGTAAGCAAGAAGGGGCACTGTCGAATGTGTTGACCATAGACAAATTATACAATGCTAACACACAATACTTATACAATAATCTATTGTTACGAAACTGTGCCAAATGCAGTAGGTAATCTACTACAGTTGCCACTAATGCTATGGTAGCTAAATGTCCTGCTATCTGACTAATTAAATGTCAAGAGGGAACCCTAAACTCAGGTATCTTGTTACAGATACAGACGGGGAAGTCAGAAGTCTTCGAAACCGGCGCGCGCGGCTGAAGAACGTCAAGTCTATAAGCACCCCGTTTACCCCGTAAGGGGTAATAATAATAAAATATTACATGTCAACTATTAATCTGGTTGTATACGTAAATTTGTATTTTGTAGTATTTTTTACGTTTTTCGTATCTTGTACTTTGAATTTGTATTGCACGACATAGGCGATGCGACAAGTTGTGGTCTGCGTCTGCGGCAAAATCCCCTCAGGCGAGACCTATGACCGACAGTGGACTTCGGCTGGTGATGATGATCGTAATGGTGATTTGAGAACTCAAATGCTTAACAGATAGTAGGTATACGAGATTACATTTAGGTAACATCACGCCTGTAATCCCCGAAGAGGTAGGCAGAGGAATGTAGAACACTCCCACGTTTCATCAGTTACTTTTA
>DWDV01002326.1:0-11740 GCA_018245615.1 Mimoniades ocyalus
TCCCTGGTCGGGCACCATTGGATTTTTCTAATAGTGGCTCGAAGTCTGGATATGTGTCTGGTGTACTTAAGTGGTGTACTTACTTAAGTACTTACTTATGTGTTCCATAGTGGGACGTAAACGTAACTGGTGAAATGTGGGCACTACTGGTGGTGTACTACACTTCTTTGCCTACCACTTCGGGGATTACAGGCATTACGTAAGGCTCTTTTTATTTTATAACCAGTTACAACCTCGCAAGATTTGAACATTACGTTGACATTGCTAGTAACATCGCAGTTCGTACGTAATGACGTCTGCTCAGGACGGGCGATATATTTAATATCTTCCTGTACAACGACATCTAGTTAGTTGCAATATCCTCGTCTGCAGTCTCCTTCGTATGCATTCACTCATTATATTTTATGGAATTGAATAGTATGTCAAGGTATACTTGCTTATGAAATGTAAATCTAAAATATTCTGTCCCGAGGATTTCTCAGACGGGCAGAAGACAGGCTAGAAGGTCATCCGATATTATTTTTCTTGTTCCGCTGATTGCGCCGGTAACAATATTTCACAATTACCTACACCAAATTAAACCGATATGTAACACTTTTTACATAACAGAATAATTTTCATTAATAAATACTTGCACTTAATTATTCTCATAATATTTATTACTATTCGTTGTCGAACGTGGTAGGTAATGTGCGAGAATTTAGCCTAGAGATATTATAAATATTCCATAGTGGGATGTAAAGGTAACTGGTGAAACGTGAGGGTGTACCACACTCCCCTACCTACCTCTTCGGGGATAATAAGCGTGAAGTTACGTTTTTTTTAAATTGTATACCTAATTAAGAATTGTAATTTTTATGTAGTGTTGACTTCAAGAAGGATATTATAATTAAATGCCATTTAAGTTTACAATTACTGGTGAAACGTGGGAGTGTTCTACATTCCTCTGCCTACCTCTTCTGGGCTTACAGGCGTGATGTTAATTTTTAAGTTTACAAACAGGTATTTATGGTTATCCTGTAGACTAATGTCGTTTCGTTAACCAATAAAATAATATAACACGCTATGGATATGACGGCCTGTCCTCATTGTTGGCTTATTTATTTGCAGACGTTCTAAATTCAAATTTCCCCATGCTATTATGAGTTAAATTAAAATATGGGGTCGCAGTGTGAAACTCATCAACGTCCGAAATATTCCTGCTTTGACACGACATTTTGTCTGTTTACAAATGGTGTACCAATTTAGAGTACTAAATTAAAAATGGCACGTCCTGTCATGTTCTTTATCAGCAATATTTACAGGTAATAGTTATACACCAGTGCCGCTGGGCGTATTTTGAAATTTGACAATATAATTCTCTACCTATAGAATGCTTAATCTGTGAGTATAGATATCTGTTCAGATTTAAATAGTAAAGACTTACATATTTATATGTACCTACTTCATGATATGATTCATAATAGTAAGTAGTTAGAAACATTAGGATTTTATTTCATCTTTACAATACTCATGCAAGTAAATTCCATCATTCTTAAAGGTTCAATTTAAGGACAACTAATAAAATCACTACGTGTTTGTAGATTTTATTTTTGAAAGACTGGTGTTTGCCGCTTAAGAGCTCACGAAGAAGGACCTCGGATAGATCTAAAACGAGTTGAGGTACTCGTATATCGAAAAAACAAAACACATATGTACATGATTCATCATCATCATTTATATAAAGGAAACATCACTCTTGCAAATCATGGAATAGGTGATGAGTTAATCCCGTACTTCGGGCACAAATCCGGTCTCTCAGCAACTACTGCGAACGACTAGAAAGTCTGTAATTATATGTAATCTCATATACGCATATATATATATGTATAGATTACGTTTTAATTACGGGATGTAAGGGGTTTGAAGCTTCATTTTAGGAGAACATGTCAACCTCACCAGCCTATCACGGGCACGTGAGGTTGGCTTGCTGTCTGTCCTACTGTATTATAGATGCTATGGCGACCGGCTGACCGTCGTACGGCGTAGCATACTTAGAGATAGCTATGGTCGTCGACGGTGCAGCGGGATAAGCCGTGCAAGAAGTTGTGGTCATAGATGTTACAAATACCTAATTTGTGTAATTTTGGACAGCTGACACAAGTGTCAACTGTCAACTGTCATCGTTTGAAATTTAATGTCCTTCGCGCCAATTTGAAGTATTGTCCGCCAATATCCAGCAGGTGGCCTGTAAATTTTAGTTATGGCCGTGTAATTATTTAAATTCAAGGCTTCTGCGCCTCACAGAATGAACGCCTGGAAGGCTGTTTTATTGTCGTACTTTGTCTTACCCCTCTTAGTTCATAATTGCGGACCGATTTCCAAATTGAAACGAGGTCCTTTCTGTAATTGATGCTTTTATTGCAAATTGAGAAGAGTTATGAAGTTTATGGATGGAGATTGTCGACAACGGAACATTTTGTTTTATGTTCTTTCCGGATGGGATATGGATCTGTGCGTGAAGCGGGTTCTATTCTAGGTTTCACGTGAAATGGAACAACTTATAACTTTGTGTTTCTAGAATTTTTATGTACCATTATTTGTGTCTGTATATAAGGATCATATCACATACCTCATTATAGGGTTATAACTTCATATTTCTTCACTATAATCTATATTCTGCGTTTGCGTAATAATAATAACACCATTCCTATTATTATATATCGACGGCCTCGTTGGCCGTGTTGGTTGCAAGTATGACTGCCGATCGGGTGGTCCTGGGTTCAAATCCCGGGTCGGGCACTATTAAATCGGTCGGGCACACGGGTGGCTCGAAAACTGGCAATAGGCTCACCACCTATTCTAATGTGGGAAACGTGTGTAACTGGTGAAACGTGCGAATGTACTGCACTCCTCTGATTACCTTTTCGGGGATTACAGGCGTGAGGTTATGTTCATATTATTATATATTTTAAATACATCATTATCATCATCAAAAAAGTGTGGATTTGCAGAATCGGCAAACCATTAGTTATATTTTAATAACATTGTTTTATCATGATAAATCAATTAAAAGTTTCCAGGTAATAAAGCTTGACGGCGCACCGGAAGTTTTGGGAGCGGACGGCATGTTACGCAATTGTTTCATAAAAACGACAGTTAAAATGATTTATTATGGAACGTAAATTGAAACCGGAAACCGAAGACAGATTTCAATTAAACAGCTTTAAATCTTAAGGACAGTGGCTTTGGAGGGAATAAATGTTTTTTTTTATTTTTTTTACCTATTTTTTTAATTGACTTTTTTTTTATTTCTGATGTGTTTTGGTTTTCTTTGTGAATTAAATTGTCGTGAAACGACTAGGACAGAAATGGAGGTGGTATGGGCGCGATATTTGAACTGTCAAAAAAGTTTAGAATTTGTAAATGTCGTTCTTTAATTAGAAAATATTATCCCTACAGACCTGCCGTGCTTTTTCTACATTCGTCATTACCTGTATTCCTTCACGCGGGCGAGTATGTTGAGTCTTCTAACTCCGTCGACAGTCAATATTTGACCTATTTATTCAAGATAGGTAAATATTTGTTTATATTTAGTTATTTCGCTAAACACGAATTAATGCTATAATTTAGATTTTTATCATTCACGTCACAAAAACATTAATTTCTTAATTATAAATCCATTTACAGTATCGGTGCTCGACACAGGTCTCATTACAGCGTGAGAAGGGTTAAGGGCCTTCCACGCTGGTCAAGAGAGGGTTCAGAGACTACACACGCAATTTTTTTAATTCACCAAATAGCCTCCCTTAATTTCAATAAAAGCATTAGTAGCGCCGTTCGTTTTCATTTACGTATATACATTGGCTCGTAATTATAAAGTAAGAAGAGGGGGGTGATAAAAGGGGCAGTAAAAATGTCGTCGGTGTCTGTCTTGTGGGCAAGGAAGTATTAATATAATTTTTAATTTAATTCGCATTATCATATTTCGAAAATTTCAATATAATGGGTGTGAAGTGCATAATCTATTGTATATTTACATATATATATATACATGTATTTTTTTTATTTTTTTCTACCCTTTTATCGTTCCACTGTTGGAACATCGGTCTCCTCTCCGAATGGGAGGGCCGGGAATCACTCCGGGAGACCGGGTTCAAATCCTAGTGCGCACCTCTTAAAAATGTGCGTTTTAAGTTTAAATATCACTTGCTATAACGGTAAAGGAAAACATCGTGAGGAAACTTGCACATCTTAGAGTTCATAAAAAAAAATTATTCTCGAAGGCGTGTGAAGTCTGCCAACCCGCACTTAGCCAGCGTAGCAGACTATGGCCTTAACCCTCTCATTGTGACAGGAGACCCACGTTCCAGCAGTGGAACGATACAAAGGTCGAAGAAAAAGGAAAAAAAAGGACAAAAATATACACTTCAAAATACATACGAGTAGGTATTTGTTTGCAATTCAATCAAACACAACCCACTTAATATTAGTTACGGCCATCGTAATTCATTATGAATAATTTATTTCAAATTATCATTAATACGTGCAGCTGCGTCCCGAAGCTATTGACATATAAATGTATAAAAACACAAATGTGTCAATGTAAAGTAATTATATTTCAGTGGTAAATCAGTGGAATGCCATGGTACGCTATCTCGGATAGAAAGCAACACGGCTGGGTGGTTGTCGAAAGCGCCTCAATACGGCGCGCCACACGAACCCATCTCGGTACACCACCGCTGATGGAAATGTATCTATTCAGTGCGAGCTCCCATTGTTATTTAATTACCCCCACTTAATTATCTACACAGTTCCATACACCTCATTTAAGCATAATATGAAAGGAAAAAAATTTTTGTTAGCGAACTAATTGCATAACATTTTTTACATACTATACAAGGATACTTATAGACACATTGCTACTCTTAAGGACTGACGTGGTCGCCTCTACTATATACATACTATAAACATACATATGTACATAGACGCGGAAACGTTAGACCGAAACACAAATTGTTCTCGGTAGACACAGGTATAGTGGTGTTACTTCCCCGGGAAAACCGCTCCTTCACTAAAAAAGCGTAACGTCACGCCTCTAATACCCGAAGAGGTAGGCAGAGGAGTATAGTACACACCCACGTTTCAACAGTTACGTTTATATCCCACCATGGCATAGAGGGTGAGCCTTATTGACTATGTTAAAACTAATTATACATTTTAAGAATGTAATATTTTCACATATGCAAACCGCACTGAAAGAACATAAGGTAGATGATTGCCTAATTTAAAGTTTAAATGACAGTTATTTAAATAACCAAGAGTGTACATAAAAGAAGAATTGAGACCTAATTCTTCTCCTCACGGATACGCAATCTTGTTTTAAAGATCTTCTTCTTCAGCGATCATTAAGGCAATTTTTATTATCCGCCGCAATTCTAAATAACAAACGAGCACCTTTCCAAATCACTGGCAAAGCATCATGAACCAGTATAGTCTCCTACCTTTTAAGTCAAAACCAATAATGCTATATAATTATATATGTATCATTATAAGTGTTAGTGTAGGACTTCTTAAATAGATAATATTTATTTGTACCCAGTCAAATGGATTACAACTTCCATCACTGTACAACTACGAAGTGAACATTTTCAATTATCTCCATATAATTATTCTTCCTTATATAACTATAACTTTAAATAACTAGCTTCATATAACTAATGTAACATAAATAGCTAATGTGCATCTTTTATAAAATAGAAGAAGGCTAATTGTGAATAAATAAATAAGTAAATAATCAATTGTGTTTCAAGTGTTTCAATCTAGTCTTTAGCGGTTTGCTGTAATTACGAGTACATAGCATGATATGATGATGCACAGATTCACATATGCATTTCTAAGGATTTCATAAGTAAACACTTGACGCTTTTTATCGTCTAAGTTGACAGCAAGAAACTAATATACATTATAGCACTGCAAGGTAAGTAACTGTTTATTTAATACAGATATCAAAACTCATTGGGCAATACTAACCGAAAGAAACTGATTGAAAGATATATTAAATATTAACAAACATGTGAAATACATAAATAGGACTTTTACATGAAATGCGTTTCGATCACTAAAAAGACTTAAAACTAGAAAGTTCTACATTTTTGTGTCTTCCTGCCATACCCTTTTAGTCGAGACACGTTGTCGGTACCAAGGTATCACGATTTAAGAGAAATAAAACCAATTAAACAGGTTTGCGCAAAAAAAGTTATTCTCTTTATAATTGGTACCCCCAAAAACTTAAAGGTTTTCCTTCTGACCACTTTTATTCCAGGGAGTTCCAAGTAACTTCAGGTAGTCCGAGTAAACAATTATTTGCGATATCCAATACAGTGAGCAAAGACTAATGTGTATTATTCAGATCGAAGCCAGTATGCAGGATTTTTCCACGCAATAAAATAGATCCGGTGTGATTAGACACCACTCAATGTATGTAGGTTGTCTCGTATATTTTTGGTCAACTCCTAACTCGTTTAGCACTGTGTTCATTCTATAACCCAATTCTATATGTTTTGTATTAAGCGTCACGAACGTCAAAATTCTAAAGAAATGAAGACCATAGACAAAAACGCAATGTAAAGATTCTATAACAAACGATTGGTTTAAAGCACTGCAAAAAAACAAAGAAAAGAAAGCAAAGCATTTTGTACAGAATACGCTCGCATAAAGGACAATAATGTGGACAGTGCTAAGATCTTTAAGAACAAAGATAAAGCAATGAAGAAATCACGCCAATTGATTGCGGCTGACATTAACAAAGAGCGCTATACATAATGTATGTGTATTACTTTGTAAGCATGTCTTACGTCAATTGTCTGTAGAAGGGCATAAACGGAGGTATCATTGTGATCGAGCTAGTCGGACAATGAAAGTAAGAGTTAGATCACGTTGGCGCCGGCCCAAGGCTCCAGTTGCCCAAGCTGACGTGGGATGCGAGGAGGCAGCGAGGCCGAGCGGTTTTGGTGTGTCCTTTAAAATAAGCGGAAATAGGGTTGTCGCAGAATAAACTGTATATTTAATTAATAGTATAAGCTTTGCCAACTGTGCATTGGTGCAGTGTAATACATGCCAAGTCTTCCTGTATCTAAAGAAGGTCTTAGTAATAGAACTAGAGGATAGATGCAGCCTATAAAAGCTTAATCGGCACAATTATGAAATAATCGTGTTCATTCTGTTTAGTTTGTTCGATGTTTTAAGAACAGAAGCTCTAAAAGCTTCTAATGCTCGTAGTTCAAGTCAATCCTGGAATATTTTAAAATATCTATGTTCTGAACAGTAGCCAATTTGACAGTTGGCAGCCCTAACCAAATGTAACGAGATGAATGATCTATATGACCGTGGTGTATGAGCATTTGGCATGTTAATGTTAGATGACCTAAATGTTCCAATCAACTGTCGACCAAACTTTGGCCAGTGTTCACATCTGTGTCGAGTTCAGCTATGACTATATATTTGAATACAGTGACAGTCAATGTTCATTGCATTGCCTTGTCATCGCTTTTATTAATATTAAGTGACATCACTAAATATATCAAGTAAAATTTACGGTCGATTCTTAAACATGTTTCGCCTCCAACATCGTTTACGTCTCATGTAAATGATGTAGGAGCCTCTGGAGTGTACTACAACCAAGAGCCAATAAAATTGTATCCCTGTGGTAATAGACACTTGTCGTCATCATCATCCTCATTTACATTTCAATTGTACCACATTTGTGTCTTCTCTTACGTAACATTACACCTGTAATCCCCGAAGAGGTAGGCAAAGGAGTGTAGCACACTCACGTTTCCCTAGTTACGTTTACATCCCACTATGGAATATGGGATATGCCTATTCCCATACACCGGTACGAATCCCGAGCTACTGCTAGAAATTTTATGTCAAGAAAATCCCATACTACCCGACCCGGGAATCGAACCCGACCTCTCGATGAACAGTCGCACTTCCAACCACTGGATCAACTAGGCAGGATTGAACAATAAAGTGACTGTTTAAAATAACAAAAAATTTAAACGCACATGTTAACTATTTCATACCCGTGTATAAAGCATTTCTGCCCGGATAATCAACTAGCGGACACAGAGCATGACTTCGGTGCGGATAACTCGCACAATGCGTGAATATGGCTCAGATTGAGCCGATAGCTACTTTCTAACAACGGATTGTAGTTACTTCACAATAATTTCAATAATGGTTACGACGAGTTGGAACCGCATGGGATTTGTGTAGGAAACAATACAAGTGGCCTGCGTGATTGGAAGTTGATTTGATTTTAAATAACACTTAACAATATTGCATCACGAACATTCTTTGCTATAAATTACTCGAAGAACAGAGTCGGCGATGAACTGTGATTTACTTTGTTAAGTTGCTTATTTAGTTATAAAAACAACTGTAGTTTTCTATAAACAAACTTACGAAGGTACGTCGTTTAGTAGTACGTAAATTTAGTACATACTGTGTGACTAAAAAGTAACTTCACGCCTGTAATCCCCGAAGAGGTAGGCAGAGGAATGTAGAACATTCACACGTTTCACCAGTTACTTTTAAGTCCCACGATGGAATAGGTGGTGAGCCTATTGCCATTATTGTGACTATTTATTTATTAATATTATATAAAATTCAGTGCTCTGTTTTACAGCCCGACACCACGCGGTTTACATTCGATTCTCAGTCGGGCTGTCATAGTATGCGTTAAATCGAATGCTTAATAAAGTATGTATTATATAAAATGACGTTATAAGAGCTCAATATTTACCTTTTGTAATATAAAGACTCTATTACTTAAAAGTGTACCCTCAAGATAGGTTAAAATCAATCGTGTTCTGCAGTTTTCAAAAGTTAATCAATTATTTCGTCTGAAAAAATTAACATTCTAATACATATTGTCACGATTATAGCTTTAATGACATGGCATTTAGAAACCCTACTTTGCCATAGTGCTTGTTACAAATTAAAAATTGATTTATTAACAAATTAGATGCAGATGCAGTCGTGAACATTACTTTATTTGTTAATGGTTTACTTAAACATAACATATTTTAATATATATCTGTTAAAATAATACGTTTACAGATTCATAGAACAAAATATAACATTTAGTAACCGTAGTCACTTTGCCATATTGCAATTGTCAAGACGAAAAAAAAACAATATAACATGACGTAAGCTAAAATATCGACACCGTGGACCGTGTGAAATTTCCTCGATAAGATATCTTAATAACAATCTATTGTAAATGTTAGAGTGCTAGAGCGATTCGGCTCTACCTGCATCCACTTGGCTATATTTTTTGTTAAGATACGTACGACGAGATTAATGTAAAATGGGTTAAGCTGCGGTGATACAGGAGTACTTGGTATGAAGAAAAAGAATTTAATAGTAATATCAGCAAATTGTTCACTTGGTAATCGTCAAGACTCAATGGGTGGATGGAGTAAGTTCTATTTTAACAATTTCTTGTTCGTAAATGAGTAACCGACGTAGCACGTAATCTTCAGCCTTCGTCTATTTTCCCCTTTGGCATTAAGAAAAAACGAAGTGAGAACTTAATAGGTAGGCGTTCGAAAATAATCATCGAACAGTCGTTTTTGTTAGACTCGTCTTGCACGATCTATGTAAGAAACTTAGAACTCGTCTCGTCCCGGCTTGACCAACCTTACGTCATCTTGATACCTGTGCCAAATTGATTTTGTATTTTATTTTAAAACAACTTGGGCATTAGAAAAAAAAATAATCATGTGTGAAAGGTGAACATGAAACCTTAAAATTCGATTTATTCCTTACAATCTATGTATGTATAAAACGAAAGCAGCGTTTGCAATGTAAACCATTTAAAGGTTCACAGAACTGAACAGGTAAGTTGATCACAGCTACATTTATCTCACAAGTCTATTACTAGTTTAAAAACTTGATAGTTACTGAACTTACATTTTACTTGCCGCTATATCGAAAATGTTCTTCATCGGTATCTTCAATACGAGCGCAGTAAAAATTTAAATCTTATGAAACAATTACGCTAGAATGTGAGCACACATAAAATGTCTAAATATTGTTTTATTACTTAGCTGTAATTGTTGTAACGGTCACAGATGCACACAAACCGGCACGTATTTTCAATTTCATTAACGTACGACAACTGGCACGATTTCACACGCGGGAGCAATGTTTTACTCGTCTGTGGCTGTATTTTAAATTATGAATAAAAAAAGCTTCCATTTATGAATTGAGAAGTTAATTGTTGTTTCGTAGAGCGAGCAGTAGGGCTCAGTGCGGGCGCGGGGCTGAGCGCGCAAGCGGATGTGCGCAGGGAGCCGGCCGTGTTGCGCTTGCCACGGCGCCAGTGCTGCGCCGCACTCGATTGTTCACTATCGACAACTTTTCTCATACATTTACAACACAAACCAATAATGCAAATAGAAATAATTGCAGGATAAACTTTAACAGGATAGGCGTGTAGTTTGGTTCTAACTATTAAAAGTATCGAATATGCAGATGAAAAATATTGAGGAACTAATATTTAATACCGATGTGTTAAATTTGTTTGCTCTATGGATCGTAACATGACACCTGTAACCCCCGAAGAGGTAGGCAGAGTAGTGTAGTTTACCTCGAATTTAACAATAACTTATTAGTTCTACACCTATTTCAATTTAAATATATAAAACAATTTTATATTTTAAATAATTTTCTATTATTAAATATCATATTGTCGTCTGAGACGCATTTTCGTAAAATATTATTGTATTTTATATGTCGATAAATATTATCGACTTTTCATTTAACTAAAACGTGACTCACCTCGCTTCTCAACGCCAACAACAAAATGTAGCGAAATAGTAAAAAGACGTAAGTGACCGGTGACGACTTAACAAAAACGCTTCACCTCCGCCGAGGGCCGAACTTCGTCACAAAAAAACAATCACACAACGCGCGGCGTTTACGTCCGTTTGGACATTCGAGCATCCGCAGAACAATGAACTTGCACTGGCGAACTAGACCAAACCAAGCAGCGCGAGGTAGAACAGTTTTGTATATAGAACGTTGGTTTGAAACTACGAAACGAAAGAATGGAAGCTTTAGTCGGTGTGCAGGGTTAGTAACGCACGTAGGACGACCACCCACACACACATGCACTGTTTCCCACTTACAAGGTACACCAAGCCATATTACCTCCTATTTGATCACTACGTTGTGCTGTATATTTTAATAACACATAATTTTTTCTATGCACCGTACCATAAGGAAACTCCACGCGGGAAAAAATCTCACAGATTCGTATTGAACATTTGGCAAAGTTACACTTAATCAATTTTCCAACAAAAACTGATTGCTCCACAGTTCTGTACAATATTGTGGTAAGCTGATAGAAAAAAAAATGTAAGATCCAACGGATGTTTCTCGCTTTGGCTGTGGTTGTACCGTGACCATAGCTTATTCACGTTTTATTACCACAAAAACCTTTTATAAAGTACATCAAGAGTAAAAACATTATTAAACGTCTAGATATTTTTTGTCAATACAATATCCGCAGCCTTCTGTAGATGAAGGTCGTGTAATAATTGTTGTAGCGTCTTTAATGTAAGTAGAATTTAAAGATGTAATTTACACAAATTATTTTATTAGGTATTTAGTACATACATACATACATATCTTCACGCCAGGTTCCTTGCGGGGTAGGCAGAGAGCACAGAGTGCCAAATATCTCTAT
>DWDV01002327.1:0-11738 GCA_018245615.1 Mimoniades ocyalus
TCTAAATTAGAAAATTTTGTAGTGTTCGACCCGGGAATCGAACCCGGAACCTCCCGATCGGCAGTCGCACATGCAACAAACACGACCAACGAGGCAGTCAAAGTTATTAATTATAAAGACTATTATGTATCGGGAGTTATACTCGTATATATCTGCTAGATATTGACTGGTTATTTAGAGTCCAAACTATGTATTTTCTACTGCCCTGTGAAGGGCTCATGAATTGGCCTTGCTGATTGAAAGAAATCTGTAAAGTTGAGTAACATTGGATGCGGTCAGCACTCAGATGCTTGATCATCATCTGCATCATCATCAGCCTATAGTAATGTTTGAACGCTAGTGGCAAATTTTCCCAAATGTTCCGTGCTCTGGAGCACACGTCAAGTAGTCAACTCTGGTGGGATAAAATAACGTCACACATCTACGTATACAATTCAATGTAGGTAAAATTTCTTACAAACGGATTTTCAGGCAATAGCCAGAAGCTGAAACCTCTAAAGCAAAACAACAAAAAAATACAAGGACCTCATTGAAGTAGGTTGCATTTCTATGGCTGTTGGCATAATATGTTTTTTTTGTCTTGTAGCGTTACAAATTGCCTGTTTAAGAATTTAGCCAGTGGTCAAGTATACAAGTAAATGTTGGCCGTGTATGGTATGCGCCCAGCGGCGTATCCATTTAGTGATTCAGAATCTGCTCAAGAATCTGGTTTTGGTGGGAATATGTAATAAATATTGGAACGAATTAATATAAAAAATGTAACATCACGCATGTAGTCCTCGACGAGATGGGCAGAGAGGAGTGTGGTACTCGTACTCTCCCGCATGAATATAGTACTGTATAAAAACGTTAAAGGCTCAGCCCCCCCAGTCCAGTTCCGTGGCGGCCCGTATAACATGAATGTTGAATCTTGGTAGTGTACTAAACCCCTCTGTTTACTCCATCTAGCAAGTATCTACGTGATTTTATGTTATATAAAAACGTATGTAGTCAGCGTTGAAGCCGCTCTTATGAGCGCTCTCACTTGAACCGACCCGGACTCGCCTCCTTTTACAAATTATTTTATTACACGACTTAGGCGGAGCACAGAGCGAGGTAATGTGTTTTACGGCATGTTTGCCGATGATATATCGTCTTGTGGCTATGAAATATTATGTTTATTTCTTATTCGAGTAAGAATTTTTGTTGGGAAAAGAATTATAATAGCCACTTTGCTCATAATGACGTATTGAATTTCCTGTTCTGTTTACACGTATGTATCCCCATTTTAATTGTCAAAATTAAGTTACTGTATGAAGTAAGTGACACCATGGTCTCATATTGGTACATAATGGTTTAAATCGTATTGCATGAAGTGTTGAATGTAAATGAACTATCTATATTGGATCTTTGTTACGTTTGTGGTGTATCATTTACTTACTATGAAGTAAACTTAAGTCGCAAACGTCGATCACGTATTGCGCTTTTTAGTAACCAAAGAAAATATCTATGGATTCTGTATCAAATATAGTCAGAAATAGACGTAAATGTCATTGATTGACTGTGAAGTAATTTTTAATAAAAATAAATAAAGAGAAACAAATGAAATCGTCACAACTCCATTTAATTATTAACAATAAATAGTATATGTATTATGTATATACATATAAAAATGTTTTTCTGATTTTATTAACATCGTCAACACGATAAGGACTTGACGTTACGCATGTAATCTTCGAAGAGGCAGTCAGGGGAGTTTAGTACAGTAAGGCTCACCAGTTACGTTTACGTCCCACCATGAAATAAGGTATTAGACTATTGCCACATACCGGGCCCTTTGTCAACAGTAGCCTGATAGATTTATATATCCTGTTCTGAGATGGATGCTACACCTAGAAACATCCTAATTACCCTTGTATCAAAGAGCTCCACGTTATGTGTCCAGAAACATAGACACCGGTAGTATATTCCAAAATTTGTCACAATTTAAGTAATAAACATATTTTCATGACGTCATGGTAACTTACCTACTACGTAAAATGTTTATAAATTTGGGCAGTTCTTTCAAGGACTTATGATCCTAAAGCAAAACTGACGTTATTGCTCTTTCCTGGATAATAAATATTATATCCTGTCAGCGGCATTACCCAGCAGTAAAGTACAATGCGAAAGTAATTGAAATAAACGAGCCTGGCACTGTTTATATTACTTTGCTTGTCAAACTAATGCTGCATATTTAAGTCTACTAACTAACGCAGAAATACGAGGATTTAGCGTACATATGTATGTATTTATGGAGTCTAATGCCTAGCCAAATGTAACCTACAGGGATGGCTAACCTTCACAGAGATGCTTCATAGTCGGAATCGATTTATATAATGCATTGACAGTTCATGTATATAGAGTTATACATTGTAGTTATGTGTTTTTTTTTTTATGTCACGAAATCCGTTTTATTCACCTATTCAGCATTTAATTTAACTATGTTAGAACATTTAATACACAAGTGTCAGATGTATATTTTCCCCACTTCCCAGGGTTGATTGGCATATAATTTTACCAGGACCGTTCACCTCTCCCGCGATATCGAACACATTGACAACATAAAAATAAATGAAGCAAGAGCTAAGTAGATGAATGGTTGGTAGAAGAATGGTTTTCTTAACTCACACTGTATGCGCCCATACATTGATTTTATGCGTACGTTGGCAGTTTATTACACATCGTTTGATTGAAATCCACGGTGTCTGAGGTTACGTTTTATATCTCCTCGTTTAATTACTCGATGGAATAAACTTCGCCATATAAACTAACTGTGTTTTTAATTACATTACTATTGACATAATTGCATTGGCCACGCTGCTCAAGAATAGCATTCTTTTGAATGTACGGACAAACATCACAATCAGAGCCTAAGTCCGTGTAAAATATATAAAACCTTTTATTAGTATCGGAGTAGGTATTTAAACATACAATTGTTTCCAAAATGTCCGTTAGACATTTGAAGTATCAATCTAATTATAAGGGTCCCAAAAAAGAGGGAATTTAGAAATACACACGAAATTAAGAGATCCCGAATCATTAAGCGGAGCGAAAGGGAAAACAATGACCCAACAAAGAGAAACTTTTTAAAGAATTCTCTGTGCGAAACGAATTTAAATGTAATTTCCAGTCGAAGCGCTTACATACTGTCCGACTTTATTATTTAAAATAGCAACATTATTAACCTATTTTGTATCGAATCACTGTGGGACATCAATGCTGTATATAGTTATAAGTAGGGATAAAGTGTAACAATAGTGAACCAATCCACATTGGATCAATACGGTATACGGCATTAATCCTTCTTGTTTGAAGTGAAAATCTAAGTCGAACTGAGGAACGATAAAACAAAATACTCATGACGGTTGAAATTATAGGACTGATCGCACGAGAGAATGGATAACAACTCGTAATTAACATATTAGCGAATTAAGTACAATGTTAGTCTTATACGAGTAATGTGTAAAGGCTTTTAGCATCTTTATCCGACACAGGAATTCCCATTACCTTATTCATCTTTATTCGTAAATCTAATATCGTAAAGGAATGTTTGCGATTGTTGATGAAGAGCCTGAACCCTCAAGAACAGGAATGAATACGAGACATGCCAGCGAACAGACATTTTCGAAGGTTAATTGTTATTTAATCTGTTGAACATATAAACAATACCTACATATTTGTTTTTACAATACCAATTTACATTTTCAACACAAAATGTGATAAATTTCCAGAATATTTTTCTAGTTTTTTTCATTAATTCTATGAGTTATTTTACACTACTTTTTGTTGTTACACTGTTGATACAAATCTCTGTTATTGAGATATTTTAAGATCATCGATTGCCACGTTAGGACACGTTATCACACTACAGACACATAGAATATAGGACAGATAGAACACTTCACATGCTTTTGAGAAAATTATAAAGGACTTTAAAATTAAAAGAAGTTAAGTGTCTCCAAAACCAGAGCACGTGTTCGAGGAGAGAGATGAAAGGAGAAGAGGCAAGTCAGGTTTGTAAGGATAAATATATGTGACACTCGGTGTTTTCTCCCAACCTCGTACGAGACGAAGCGTGACGGCCCTAAAGTGTACAAATTTCTTCATCATGCTTTTCTTCACCCTTATAGCAAGTGATTATGAATCTCCAGCATACACAAATATAACAATAATTATAATCAAAGCACCCGTTTAATATATAGCTGGATTTTAGTTACATAAAGGCTAGCCATATAGGTAATAGGAAGCAGTGAAAGCGTAGTCGCATAGAATTTTGTCTCTCATCTCGGGACCACTGGGTTCAAGTCGGAGCGCGCACCTCTTTACAAACCAATGTACGCTTAAAGATTAAATAATGCTTCTGTAAGGCCGAATGAAAAGTCCACGAGGAAACCTGAACACCTTACATCTCTCCGTAAATTTCTCTAAGGCCTGTGAAATATGCTACCTCTCACTTTTTCAGGATGGCCTATAGACAGGCTTAACTCTTCTGATTTCGACAGGAAACTATGACCAAAAAAGGAACTATAAAAAGGAAGATGATTACTTCTGCTACGCCGTTTCAATAGCTGGTCGTACGTTAAATACGAACCTACTTATGATTACTATACTCTATGTATTATATTTGTTAAATATATGTCTAAAATTTATATATGTCTAAAAATAATGCCTATTTAATAATTAGTAATTAGCCAAAATATGACACCCGCTACAAAATTCGCCGCTAACATCTGAAGGCATTATTACTGAAATTGATAAAAATGCTCTAATCGCCTAACGCGCATACAGAATGTCGTAGAGCCTGATGTGAACGTATCGAACCTGATCGCATGTTTAATGTTCCGCAATTTGCCTAAGTAGTCTGTGGGCGGGATAATCGGTTTCATGCAGATGTGCTATGTGTGAACATCCTTGGGTTTCACCACAGACTGATATCATCCAGCAATCTTGAGATACACGCACTGATTCACCATTCATTTCACAATCATTGAGCAAGCGCTTTATATTACGCAGAACCATCCCAGCGATGGATAGTACCTGTGAGTGCAGTTACATTGCTTCGAAAACTTCCGTAGATGTCCATACTATAACCATATATGTAGCTCTATAATTGTATTTCCAAGAAGTCAAACACAGACGAAACAGCGATATATACGAGTATGTTACGTATGTACACACTTAGGTAGGTTTTGTAACAAGTAATAAAATGGAAATAAATATAAAGGCATTTGGTTACTGCTGTTCCATAAAACATTTCAAACGTGTTTGCTATTAGCGGGGATAAAGTGAGCAAATAATAATTGTGAGGAATCTTGCACAACGATCTCAAAATGGTATAATACCTACATTTTTGTAATATTTCAAAAAGTCATGCCGAAGGACTATTATTATTGTCTATCCATAAACTTTTATAAATCACTTTTGAATCTTAATCCCCGACTTCTACTTATAGTTAAAAGTGAAAGTAATTTCAATGTTTAATTTCTGTTTCTTAGCGACCTTCTGGGTGCAGTTAAGAAATTTGGTACTGATAATTTCTTACTTTATAAAAAGGACTGAATGAGTAAAAAAATAAAAGTGCTGACATATCCAAAAACAACCTCAGCAAGATCTCGGGATCACTCCGCTGGGAATTTCATAATAACGCTCAACATGTCTGGGCTAGACTATTGGGAGACATTATGAAGTTCTCGATGTATATATCGAGCCAGCACAACGTTGTAACAGACCTACGAACTTTATCATCTTCAGCTCTACTTCGTATCCGTCTGGATTTACGGTCATCTAAACATTGAAGTTGATTAGTTGTAACAACTATAGAATTTGCCTAGGTTGGTTTAATTAAACACAAATTTTGACCTTTTTATATTTCGAAAAATTGCCTGGTTGAGAGACAGTGTGTAAAATGTCGTTTAATGGCCGTTCATCAGTAGATTTTTAAAATATTGTATCATTCAGTCAAGACAATCACTTTACTTATGCAACCAACTGGCTCAATAAGGTATCTTATGATGAAGAAAGAAGAGAAAAATTTCAACGTAATTTAAAGTTTCATGTCTACATTTTTTAATAAACATGTTTCGGCAATATTTCGTTCAAGTCATAAGCCAGATTATGGAATTTTTAATATTAGTCTGTCCTTGACTTTACTCAGCAATACCTTCAAAGTCGCTGTTAACATAGTTTAAGATGATGTCAGGAAAGCGTATGCAAGTATATTATATATAACGATACGGTGTAACGACACGGTGGCCTTTCTTGAGTGGCTCAAGTAGTACTTCTGTTCTGTGTTTGGCATACTTAGTGTATTTGAAGTTTTGAAAACGTCTTCTAATAATAGGAGTATCTTTTCAAAAATAAACCATTATAAAAGTAATCTTGTCTTGTAATAAATTGCTTTAATTTGCTATAATTTAATTATTATAATGTCAGTTGAAACTCTTTTTTAATTTTTATGTTAAATTTTCTTCGAATTTATTTTATCATATTTTGTAAGCTGGTCTTCCTTGCTTCCTTTCTCAACCCGTATGCCCAGCGTGAGGATTGTGGGTTTAATCCTACAGGTGAGGCCTATGTCCAGCATTGGACTGTAATAGGCTGATGAAAATGATGATGTTGATGTTCTTTCTTTATGCATATCGTTCATACCTATTACTGTGGTGACACTTTGTAACAATTTAGTGCACATACATTTTACTGCAGTCGAATGAAGGACATCGTATTCTAGAATGTTCGAAATTCATTTAACAGCTTCATGTTCAATTTCTACTTCTATTACATAATTAGAAGGTGAACAGCCTCGAAATTAAATAATTCAAATGACATGTAAATTGTACTTTAAGTTATATACTGGATATAATTCCGGATTACGATATGAGTCTTTGAAATTTATTAAATTCACAAATATTTGCAGAGAGCTAAAGTTTTCTACATATGAGATTCGGCTTAGTCTCAATATCTGCCGAGAACTATGGGTTGTACTGACAAAACTTATGTATATCAAAATATAGGTAACAGTCGTGTCTATGTATCTCAGAGCCCAAACAAACAAGATGCCGATACAAGGATATCCTTTCCAATATGCCCATATCGGCTAATTCTCCAATTGGCGTGTAATGGACGAGGGTCGGAATTAGTTGTCTCGCAACTACTTGTTTGGAGATTACGAAAATATTGCGTGAGATTTTATTGCGAACATTATTCTATGCTTTAATATCACTGCCATTGATACCTATTCGTCGTGATATGGAAAATGTGTTAGAATTAAGGTAATCGTGAATCATACTCAGGTTGTTTCGTTGGTCGAGTGCTTGCAAAGCGCGACTGCTAAACGAGAGGTCCTGGGTTTGATTCTCAGGTCGGGTATTATTAGATCTTTCAAATTGAGAATTTATAATTGAAATTTCTAGTACGGGCTTGGAATCTAGATTTGTGCTCGGTGTCGGGTCGATAGTACGAGTACGTAAACTTAACTGGTTAAAGCTGAAAGTGTATTACACTCCTCTGGTTACCCTTTCGGGGATTATAAGTGTGATGTTACGTACTCTGATGACGCTTTCTTTAATTTTACAAAAAAAAGTAGTTAAAATTACGTAACTCCACGCCTGTAATCCCCGAAGAGGTAGGCAGAGGAATGCAGAACACTCCCACGTTTCACCGGTTACGTTTACGTCCCACTATGTAGTTAAAATTATTAATTGCTTAAATCTTCCATTACAAAATAAATATGAACTTTTTCGCTAAAGGAACTCATATCAAGAACGTACATCTCCAAACTTATTTTTAGTCAATAATATTGGACAAACGTTTCGTAGGCCGATAATTTAATTGAAGGAGTTTTAAAACATGAGTGGATAGATACTCCACATGGTAAACTCTCCCAAGGGATTCGACGGTATTCAACGCACGTAACGTATTAAAATAGATCTATCACCAAAACAAGATTCAAGAGCTTTCCCAACTACATAGTAGCCATAACCGTAATATAAAGTATGTTATTTAGAGAGTACTGCGTTCCGAGTAATTTAATAAATATTACGACACTCGGAATCTTTCAATATACAATGCCTTTTACATGCAGTATTTAATGTGATTAGTGAGGTTTGACGCCGCAGTGTATGCTGAGTAAATGGAGAAAACTGTGAGAAATGGTTTCCTACTTGCGATTCTTCCGCCAGGTCAGCACAGAGCATACGTTCCTTTTATTGCCACGCTTACAGAGATTTCTTTGACATACCGTTGCCATGGCAACCGTGCGGATTCCCAGGGCACTTTCCAAGCATTTAAGGCAAAGTATTTTATGCTGTATAACCAGTTGAATAGAAAATATTTTTTTTTAAATCTTTTTAGGTAACTTTGATGGAAAGTATGTATGTGATTATTTAATTTAAATAGTATGACTATGCAAGCTAATTAATTAGCTTTCATCAAATAGTCTAATATCATTGTGTGGGCCTATATTTATCCAAAAGGTTTAAAAGGAAATTTCTGTGAATTTAACTATCAACATGTAATTAATGAGTTAATGATTAATGAGTCGAGCACTACTAAATGTTCTAATTAAGATTTCTAGTAGTGGCTCGGCGTCTGGATATGTGTCCGGTGTATGGCAATAGGCTCCCCACCTATTCCATAGTGGGACGTAAAAGTAACTGGTGAAACGTGGGAGTGTTCTAAATTCCTCTGCCTACCTTTTCAGGGATTACAGGCGTGATGTTACTTTATGATTAATAAGATAATAGTTAATAAATAATGTTGTACGAAATTTTAAATAATGTATAATAACTGAATTTAATTTTTAGTTTCAAAGTAAAATCACATGACATGACATACTCGTAACATTCACATACTGAAATAAATATTTAACAGTTAATTAAGATACTATATACCAATATCTTGTACGTCTTCCGTGATCGCGCCAACAAGTAATTACAAAGCAAATTGAAGTGCAGCTACTTGAAAACTAAGAAGAGGTTTTATATGGTTGCTCTATGAAATAATAAATAAGCTTTGATAGAGCTCGCCGAGGAAAGCGTAAGGATTCTTACAGATATTAAAACACTACAAATGATATCTCAAGGAAACATCAGTTTCGTGATTTTCTATATCACCCTCAATTTGTTGTGGCCGATAGGCATTATTACCATTGATAAGTTTCTTATCGGTATACATTTGCTGTGTAGGTATTCGAGTCAGGAATTCGAAAACACTACTAACTCAAAACGTATACTTTTTGATTTAGTGGGGTTTTTATCTAGGTGTGCGATATAATATTATAACCAGACAATAAATACTTCTCTTCATCACACAAATATTTGTCGTGAGCGGAAACCAAACCTATAATCCTCAGCTCAACAGTCAGTTTCTTTAGCGCTGGATAATACATGTATTCATGTGACTTGCGTGTATTAACATTATGTAAACTAAAACACATAATATACTCGTATAAATATTAACTGGAAATGATACCTCCATTGTAATTAGTTTAAATGTAGTGATGGCGTTAAACAAGGGTTGGAGGGCTAATCGCTCCTCGGGGTGCGCAGGGCGTACATTAGCACTCGAGATACCTTGATCAATAAAAGGCTCAAGGGATGTTACATTATTATATTATACACTTATAAAGTGTTATATGCGATTCTTATTGAATCACCTAAATTTTACCACAGGGCTGATTTTATTCTCATAATTTGTACATCGTTTTAAACCAACCTTAAAATACTTGTTATCATAGCTAGATGGCTTATCGCTTGCAAGCAAACATCACGTTTCGTAAATTAGCATGTGCGGTATTAATATAATTGTCGTTCTCTAGATGGCGTACTGTCTGCAGATAAACATCTCGTCACATATTTATGTGAGTGCCTCCGGCATGCTGGGAGCATTCTTCGTTGGGTAGCGCCAAGACAACGACATTCTCTTACTACATAGTTTCCGCGGAGTACAGACGCATTACCAGTGAGTATTAAAAGTGTATCAAGTAGCGGTTATTTATAAATTCCGGGTCGGGCACTACTGGATTTTTCTAACTTCGAATGTCTAGTAGTGGCTCGGAGTCTGGGACTGTGTCCGGTGTACGGCAATAGGCTCATCACCTATTCCGTAGTGGGACGTAAACGTAAATGGTGAAAGGTGGGACTGTATTGCACTCCTCTGTCTACCACTCCGGGAATTACAGGCGTGACGTCACGGTTGTTATACTACTGTATTGTTAAATTATATACTTCGCTATTGCGAAGTTGTAGGCGACATTTAATATTTTATGTTGAGAATGGTAACAGCTAACGGGCAAATGTGGTTAAATTGACTGTTCCTGTCCACGAGCAGGCTTGGAAGAGCTTTGTGGTAAATGATATAATATGATATTATAGACTTTTAGACAAATACATAGTAACCTGCGCAACTAACTACTTTGACACAATCTGTTAGCTAAATATAATTTTGTAGGTTTAAGAACATTTATGAGAGTAGGTACATTTTTGTTGAATATTTCTAATACTTACAATTTTATTATTTAAAATAAAATAAGACAGTGATCAAGTACTTTCTTTCTGAAATAAATCTATATATATTTTTGTTATAGGACAGTTCATCTTATAGTGTCATGGTGCCAATCTCGAACTATAAACAGCTCTTTGGATCGGTAGTGACTTATAAATTTATAGGCTTTATTGCAGACAATGCCCCAAAAACCTGCAATATTACGCTAGCAAAATAATTTCAAATATTTTGATGGAAATAACGATGTTGGAATATAAAAATAGGTAAGTCATAGAACTGAATAAAAATGTCTGTGTTCCCAGACATCGTAAAGGATAAGTTAAATGGAATCCCAGGTCGGGCACTATAGGATTTTTTCTGACTTAGATTTTCTAGTAGTGGCTTGGGGTCTGGATATGTGCCCGGAATATGGCAATAGGCTGAGCAACTATTCCATAGAGAGACTTAAACGTGACTGGTGTAACGTGGGTGTATGCTACACACATCTGGCTACCTCTTCGGGAATTACAGGCTTGATGTTACGTTATGTAGAGAATAAGTTAGGGCTTATCAATTGCCTCCGCCCCTATAAGATTTTTCGCACGTTATATGAATATAACTTAATTTAAGTACTTACTGAATAGTAGAATTTACTCAAATTAGTAAAAAAGTATGACTCGTGTTACACAGTGAAAAAGTACAACTTACTTCAAGTAGTGAAAAGTAAATGGTGTATTTAAGTATTCTAGGTACTTATGTACTACGGAAGATACTCCCAACCTTCGAAAAAGCAAGCCAAATGAATCATAATCGTCTTCAGTCTGTCTCAGTTAACATGCCTCTTTAAAGCCGATTTTTACCCATATTAAATAAATAAACCCATAATGCTAAATAAAGATATAACAAAATTCTACGTAATAAATAACCATAAATATAACATGTCGTTGTAAGGTCCCAATATGCGTCTGTACGCTTTGCTTCAGTTACGTGCCGTTCTTGTCTGATTGACTGGCGCTCCTTCGCTCGCTCCATCGAACCCATTCACCGCTCACTCACTCGCGAGTGCGCCCTTGTGAACGCCTCATTCAATTTTGGAATTGGAATTTATATTCCAGTGTGCAAATATCTCGAGAACGCATATCATCAAAATAAAGTTTTTAGTACTTCGACTGCCTCGTTGGTCGTGTTGGTTGCAAGTGCGACTGCCGAACGGGAGGTCCTGGGTTCCATTCCCGGGT